>CAKAOJ020000368.1:367500-420000 GCA_916701645.2 Sebastolobus alascanus
TGTTGTTGATGATGATGTTTGATGATGATGTTGATGATGATGATGATGTTGATGTTGTTGATGATGATGTTGTTGATGATGATGTTCTTGTTGTTAATGATGATGTTTTTGTTGATGATGATGATGTTGTTGCTGATGTTGTTCATGTTGTTGTTTATGTTCTTGTTGTTGATGATGATGTCGATTTTGTTGTTGATGATGATGTTGTTATTGATGATGATGTTGTTGATTTTGTTGTTGATGATGATGTTGATGATGATGTTGTTGTTATTGATGATGATGTTGTTGTTGTTGTTGATGATGATGTTGTTGATGATGATGATGATGTTGTTATTGATGATGATGATGTTGTTATTGACGATGATGATGATGTTGATGATGTTGATGATGATGATGTTGTTATTGATGATGATGATGATGTTGTTGTTGATGTTGTTGATGAAGACGGTGTTGTTGATGATGATGATGTTATTGATGATGATGTTGATGTTGTTATTGATGTTGATGATGATGATGATGAAGATGTTGTTATTGATGATGATATTGTGGTTGTGTTCTGCAGCTCTGCCATCAACTCGGTGTCCTGGTCGCCTTCAGGAGCGTATGTCGCCAGTGTGGAGAAAGGCAGCAAGGCCATCCTGTGGTCTGACATGTGATTGGCTGAAGAGGCTGATGACGTAGACTGCAGGCGGGTGGAGACAGAGGCGGGTGGAGACAGAGACGGGTGGAGACAGACATGTGGCGATGGAGATGATGACGAGCAGGAGGACGTTTGTTTTTGATGAACTCGTTGTTGAACTCAGACAGACTGAATCGGACTGAGTGGACGTCGACACGTTGAACATAAACAGCTTCAATCTGAACTTTACGTTTTATCTTTTCGGACACTTTCAGAAGCTTTTAATGTTTCAGAGACTCCAGTGATTTAATTCAGACTGCCGTCACAAAGTTTAAAACTTCATCCAGCTGGAAGTTAAATAGTTAATAATAAAGTCTTTATTAGCGGTTAATAATGAAGACTTTATGAACCGTTAATAATAAAGACTTTATTAACAGTGAACAGAAAGATGAATGAAAACACATCAGAGCTTCACGCCGTCCTCACTTCTCTGTGTGTGTACATAAAGTCTGTGAAACAAGAATAAAAACAGAATAATATCTGGTGATATTTAATAATATATTTAATAATATCTGGTGATAATTAATAATATATTCAATAATATCTGGTGATAATTTATAATATATTTAATACTACCTGGTGATGTTTAATAATATATCTAATAATATCTGGTGATAATTTATAAAATCTGGTCATAATTTATAATGTCTGGTGATATTCAATAATTTATCAAATAATATCTGGTGATATTTAATAATATCTGGTTATTTAATTATATATTTAATGATGTCTGGTGATATTCAATAATATATTGAATAATATCTGGTGATATTTAATAATATCTGGTGTTATTCAATAATATATTTAATAATTTCTGATGATATTCAATAATATATTTAATAATATCTGGTGGTATTCAATTATATATTTAATAATGTCTGGTGTTATTTAATTATATATTTATTAATATCTGGTGATATTCAATAATATATTTAATAATATCTGGTGATATTCAATAATATATTTAATAATATCTGGTGATATTCAATAATATATTTAATAATATCTGGTGATATTCAATAATATATTTAATAATATCTGGTGTTATTTAATGATATATTTAATAATATCTGTTGTTATTTATTATGTGTAGGTGTGTGTGTGTGTGCTGATGTCAGCAGTCTGTCTGCTGACTCTGACTTAATGAATCTTATCGGCTCAGTGGAGACAAACATCCTGCTAATCAGCTGGTGGAGCATCTTCATGTCACATTAAAGCTTCAGTAGGCAGAATGAAGCAAATATGATTAAAAGAAGTTATTGTTATAAAACGGTCGTTATATCCTGACAGTAGTTCATGATACAGGTAACCTGAAAATAATCCTGTTCCTCTGTGTCCTCCGGTGTGCTCCGGTGTGCTCCGGTGTGCTCCGGTGCTCCTAACGGCATCTGAAAGACTTTACTAACCGGAGGAAAACAAGTAGTCAGAGCTGATCTGAGGTCTGCTGTCAATCACTCATCTCCTCTGATCAAACGGTGAAACTAGGCAGCGCTGATCATCAAATATGAATCATAATAATAATCATTAGTAATATTTGATACTCAATAATAATAATAATAATCATCAATAATACTAATAATAATAATCATTACTAATAATAATCATTAATAATAATAATGTCGGTTCAGATGTTAGTAGATAACAGTAAACTGTGACGACGAGTTTAAAGACACAAAGGTTGTAAATAATTGGTTTAGTTAGTGATGTTATTAGAGGACAGTGAACGTGTCCTGTAGTTATAGATCTACATGTTGTGATGTTATTAGTGGACAGTGAACGTGTCCTGTAGTTATAGATCTACATGTTGTGATGTTATTAGAGGACAGTGAACGTGTCCTGTAGTTATAGATCTACATGTTGTGATGTTATTAGAGGACAGTGAACGTGTCCTGTAGCTACAGATCTACATGTTGTGATGTTATTAGAGGACAGTGAACGTGTCCTGTAGCTACAGATCTACATGTTGTGATGTTATTAGAGGACAGTGAACGTGTCCTGTAGCTACAGATCTACATGTTGTGATGTTATTAGTGGACAGTGAACGTGTCCTGTAGCTACAGATCTACATGTTGTGATGTTATTACTGGACAGTGAACGTGTCCTGTAGTTACAGATCTACATGTTGTGATGTTATTAGAGGACAGTGAACGCGTCCTGTAGTTACAGATCTACATGTTGTGATGTTATTAGAGGACAGTGAACGTGTCCTGTAGCTACAGATCTACATGTTGTGATGTTATAAGAGGACAGTGAACGTGTCCTGTAGCTACAGATCTACATGTTGTGATGTTATTACTGGACAGTGAACGTGTCCTGTAGCTACAGATCTACATGTTGTGATGTTATTAGAGGACAGTGAACGCGTCTTGTAGTTACAGATCTACATGTTGTGATGTTATTAGAGGACAGTGAACGTGTCCTGTAGTTACAGATCTACATGTTGTGATGTTATTAGAGGACAGTGAACGCGTCTTGTAGTTACAGATCTACATGTTGTGATGTTATTAGAGGACAGTGAACGCGTCTTGTAGTTACAGATCTACATGTTGTGATGTTATTAGTGGACAGTGAACGCGTCTTGTAGTTACAGATCTACATGTTGTGATGTTATTAGAGGACAGTGAACGTGTCCTGTAGTTATAGATCTACATGTTGTGATGTTATTAGAGGACAGTGAACGTGTCCTGTAGCTATAGATCTACATGTTATGATGTTATTAGAGGACAGTGAACGTGTCCTGTAGCTACAGATCTACATGTTGTGATGTTATTAGAGGACAGTGAACGTGTCCTGTAGTTATAGATCTACATGTTGTGATGTTATTAGAGGACAGTGAACGTGTCCTGTAGTTACAGATCTACATGTTGTGATGTTATTAGAGGACAGTGAACGTGTCCTGTAGTTATAGATCTACATGTTGTGATGTTATTAGAGGACAGTGAACGTGTCCTGTAGCTACAGATCTACATGTTGTGATGTTATTAGAGGACAGTGAACGTGTCCTGTAGCTACAGATCTACATGTTGTGATGTTATTACTGGACAGTGAACGTGTCCTGTAGCTACAGATCTACATGTTGTGATGTTATTAGAGGACAGTGAACGTGTCCTGTAGCTACAGATCTACATGTTGTGATGTTATTAGTGGACAGTGAACGTGTCCTGTAGTTACAGATCTACATGTTGTGATGTTATTAGAGGACAGTGAACGTGTCCTGTAGCTACAGATCTACATGTTGTGATGTTATTAGAGGACAGTGAACGTGTCCTGTAGCTTTAGATCTACATGTTGTGATGTTATTAGAGGACAGTGAACGTGTCCTGTAGTTACAGATCTACATGTTGTGATGTTATTAGAGGACAGTGAACGTGTCCTGTAGCTACAGATCTACATGTTGTGATGTTATTAGAGGACAGTGAACGTGTCCTGTAGCTACAGATCTACATGTTGTGATGTTATTAGAGGACAGTGAACGTGTCCTGTAGTTACAGATCTACATGTTGTGATGTTATTAGAGGACAGTGAACGTGTCCTGTAGTTACAGATCTACATGTTGTGATGTTATTAGAGGACAGTGAACGTGTCCTGTAGCTACAGATCTACATGTTGTGATGTTATTAGAGGACAGTGAACGTGTCCTGTAGTTATAGATCTACATGTTGTGATGTTATTAGAGGACAGTGAACGTGTCCTGTAGTTACAGATCTACATGTTGTGATGTTATTAGAGGACAGTGAACGTGTCCTGTAGTTACAGATCTACATGTTGTGATGTTATTAGAGGACAGTGAACGTGTCCTGTAGCTACAGATCTACATGTTGTGATGTTATTAGAGGACAGTGAACGTGTCCTGTAGTTATAGATCTACATGTTGTGATGTTATTAGAGGACAGTGAACGTGTCCTGTAGCTACAGATCTACATGTTGTGATGTTATTAGAGGACAGTGAACGTGTCCTGTAGCTACAGATCTACATGTTGTGATGTTATTAGAGGACAGTGAACGTGTCCTGTAGCTACAGATCTACATGTTGTGATGTTATTAGAGGACAGTGAACGTGTCCTGTAGCTACAGATCTACATGTTGTGATGTTATTAGAGGACAGTGAACGTGTCCTGTAGCTATAGATCTACATGTTGTGATGTTATTAGAGGACAGTGAACGTGTCCTGTAGCTACAGATCTACATGTTGTGATGTTATTAGAGGACAGTGAACGTGTCCTGTAGTTATAGATCTACATGTTGTGATGTTATTAGAGGACAGTGAACGTGTCCTGTAGTTATAGATCTACATGTTGTGATGTTATTAGAGGACAGTGAACGTGTCCTGTAGTTACAGATCTACATGTTGTGATGTTATTAGAGGACAGTGAACGTGTCCTGTAGCTACAGATCTACATGTTGTGATGTTATTAGAGGACAGTGAACGTGTCCTGTAGCTACAGATCTACATGTTGTGATGTTATTAGAGGACAGTGAACGTGTCCTGTAGTTATAGATCTACATGTTGTGATGTTATTAGTGGACAGTGAACGTGTCCTGTAGTTATAGATCTACATGTTGTGATGTTATTAGTGGACAGTGAACGTGTCCTGTAGCTACAGATCTACATGTTGTGATGTTATTAGAGGACAGTGAACGTGTCCTGTAGCTACAGATCTACATGTTGTGATGTTATTAGAGGACAGTGAACGTGTCCTGTAGCTACAGATCTACATGTTGTGATGTTATTAGAGGACAGTGAACGTGTCCTGTAGCTACAGATCTACATGTTGTGATGTTATTACTGGACAGTGAACGTGTCCTGTAGCTACAGATCTACATGTTGTGATGTTATTAGAGGACAGTGAACGTGTCCTGTAGTTATAGATCTACATGTTGTGATGTTATTAGAGGACAGTGAACGTGTCCTGTAGTTATAGATCTACATGTTGTGATGTTATTAGAGGACAGTGAACGTGTCCTGTAGCTACAGATCTACATGTTGTGATGTTATTAGAGGACAGTGAACGTGTCCTGTAGTTATAGATCTACATGTTGTGATGTTATTAGTGGACAGTGAACGTGTCCTCTAGTTATAGATCTACATGTTGTGATGTTATTAGTGGACAGTGAACGTGTCCTGTAGCTATAGATCTACATGTTGTGATGTTATTAGAGGACAGTGAACGTGTCCTGTAGCTACAGATCTACATGTTGTGATGTTATTAGAGGACAGTGAACGTGTCCTGTAGCTACAGATCTACATGTTGTGATGTTATTAGAGGACAGTGAACGTGTCCTGTAGTTATAGATCTACATGTTGTGATGTTATTAGAGGACAGTGAACGTGTCCTGTAGTTATAGATCTACATGTTGTGATGTTATTAGAGGACAGTGAACGTGTCCTGTAGCTACAGATCTACATGTTGTGATGTTATTAGAGGACAGTGAACGTGTCCTGTAGCTACAGATCTACATGTTGTGATGTTATTAGAGGACAGTGAACGTGTCCTGTAGCTACAGATCTACATGTTGTGATGTTATTAGAGGACAGTGAACGTGTCCTGTAGCTTTAGATCTACATGTTGTGATGTTATTAGAGGACAGTGAACGTGTCCTGTAGCTACAGATCTACATGTTGTGATGTTATTAGAGGACAGTGAACGTGTCCTGTAGCTACAGATCTACATGTTTTGATGTTATTAGAGGACAGTGAACGTGTCCTGTAGCTACAGATCTACATGTTGTGATGTTATTAGAGGACAGTGAACGTGTCCTGTAGCTAAAGATCTACATGTTGTGATGTTATTAGTGGACAGTGAACGTGTCCTGTAGCTAAAGATCTACATGTTGTGATGTTATTAGTGGACAGTGAACGTGTCCTGTAGTTATAGATCTACATGTTGTGATGTTATTAGAGGACAGTGAACGTGTCCTGTAGCTACAGATCTACATGTTGTGATGTTATTAGAGGACAGTGAACGTGTCCTGTAGCTACAGATCTACATGTTGTGATGTTATTAGAGGACAGTGAACGTGTCCTGTAGCTAAAGATCTACATGTTGTGATGTTATTAGTGGACAGTGAACGTGTCCTGTAGTTATAGATCTACATGTTGTGATGTTATTAGTGGACAGTGAACGTGTCCTGTAGTTATAGATCTACATGTTGTGATGTTATTAGAGGACAGTGAACGTGTCCTGTAGCTACAGATCTACATGTTGTGATGTTATTAGAGGACAGTGAACGTGTCCTGTAGCTACAGATCTACATGTTGTGATGTTATTAGAGGACAGTGAACGTGTCCTGTAGCTACAGATCTACATGTTGTGATGTTATTAGAGGACAGTGAACGTGTCCTGTAGCTACAGATCTACATGTTGTGATGTTATTAGAGGACAGTGAACGTGTCCTGTAGCTACAGATCTACATGTTGTGATGTTATTAGAGGACAGTGAACGTGTCCTGTAGCTACAGATCTACATGTTGTGATGTTATTAGAGGACAGTGAACGTGTCCTGTAGCTACAGATCTACATGTTGTGATGTTATTAGAGGACAGTGAACGTGTCCTGTAGCTACAGATCTACATGTTGTGATGTTATTAGTGGACAGTGAACGTGTCCTGTAGCTACAGATCTACATGTTGTGATGTTATTAGAGGACAGTGAACGTGTCCTGTAGTTACAGATCTACATGTTGTGATGTTATTAGTGGACAGTGAACGTGTCCTGTAGCTACAGATCTACATGTTGTGATGTTATTAGAGGACAGTGAACGTGTCCTGTAGTTACAGATCTACATGTTGTGATGTTATTAGTGGACAGTGAACGTGTCCTGTAGCTACAGATCTACATGTTGTGATGTTATTAGTGGACAGTGAACGTGTCCTGTAGCTACAGATCTACATGTTGTGATGTTATTAGAGGACAGTGAACGTGTCCTGTAGTTACAGATCTACATGTTGTGATGTTATTAGTGGACAGTGAACGTGTCCTGTAGTTACAGATCTACATGTTGTGATGTTATTAGTGGACAGTGAACGTGTCCTGTAGTTATAGATCTACATGTTGTGATGTTATTAGTGGACAGTGAACGTGTCCTGTAGTTATAGATCTACATGTTGTGATGTTATTAGTGGACAGTGAACGTGTCCTGTAGTTATAGATCTACATGTTGTGATATTATTAGTGGACAGTGAACGTGTCCTGTAGTTATAGATCTACATGTTGTGATATTATTAGAGGACAGTGAACGTGTCCTGTCGCTACAGATCTACATGTTGTGATGTTATTAGAGGACAGTGAACGTGTCCTGTAGTTACAGATCTACATGTTGTGATGTTATTAGTGGACAGTGAACGTGTCCTGTAGTTATAGATCTACATGTTGTGATGTTATTAGAGGACAGTGAACGTGTCCTGTAGTTATAGATCTACATGTTGTGATGTTATTAGAGGACAGTGAACGTGTCCTGTAGTTATAGATCTACATGTTGTGATATTATTAGAGGACAGTGAACGTGTCCTGTAGCTACAGATCTACATGTTGTGATGTTATTAGAGGACAGTGAACGTGTCCTGTAGCTATAGATCTACATGTTATGATGTTATTAGAGGACAGTGAACGTGTCCTGTAGCTACAGATCTACATGTTGTGATGTTATTAGAGGACAGTGAACGTGTCCTATAGCTACAGATCTTCAGGATTATCTCTCAGTGAGTTCAGTAATGATCGGCTTGCTGACCAGACGTTTATTATAAATGATGCTCTGATCGTCTGATCAGCTGTTAGAAAGCTGCTGCTGCTGCTCAACACTCATCACTGCTCTCAGGTCAGTCTTCTTCATGTGCTTTAATGGAAATTATAGAAAATACCAACATCTATTCAAAGGTTTAGTTGAAGATAAAACATCTACTCTGCAGTCACAATCTTCATGTTACCTTCAGGGACCAGCCCAGTAACTCCGTCAGTGTTTAGATTTGCATGTGAGTGTTGAACAATGTCAACTTCTCCTTTAATGACTATCCCTTAAATCTGGCCTTTTTACTTGAATGATTTTCCCTTAAATCTGGCCTTTTTACTTGAATGATTTTCCCTTAAATCTGGCCCTATTTAAATTCTCCAGCTGGTAAAAGAAATCAGTTTGATTTTGAATGAAAGAATATTTTGGAGTTTGACAATAACAGAAATATACATTTGTTTCATATATACAGTATTTGTATATATTTGCTAATATAAGTACATTAAAGTGATTAGATTAATAATTAAATAAAAGCATGTAGGTGGTCTTTGTCCAGGCTACAACTCGAATAATCAGGTAGAAGTTCAGGAAGAAGACGACGAGACTGTTTGAGTGTGAAACTGTGCAGAACTGCTCTGAAAGTCTAAATTTAACCTTAAGATAAATACAGATTTCATGTTGTTCTGTGTGTTGAAGGTCGTGGCATCAGTCAGTCAACATGAGTCCCAAACACGTCGTCTTTAAGAAAATTTCCCGCGATAAGTCGGTAAGTTGATCAGAAATACTTGTGTGGTTGTCGTAAAAGTATAAGTAAAGAAGCGGGGGGATACAGTAACAGTGAGGTGTGAATATTACCTCTGAAACCCTCTGACCCTCCTCTGGGCTCCAGGTCGGGGTCTACATGGCCAAGAGAGACTTTGTGGATCACTGTGACTTCGTGGATCCGGTCGGTGAGTTCTAGAAATCCTCTTTATGTCTGACTGATTAGCTTGTTAGCTAACACATGTAAATCAGACACACTTAGAGTTGTTGTTGATGAAGCTAGGCTAACAGTTTCCCCCCACTTCCAGTCTTTGTGCTAAGCTAGGCTAAACACATCCTGGACCAAGGCTGTATAGCCAACTGGGCCAACGGGGGAATAGAGCGCTGCAGGGACGACATATTTCTGTAGCCCAACAGGAAGTGATCATCTCCCTGGTTCCCTCCGCTAACAGGAAGTGATCATCTCCCTGGTTCCCTCCACTAACAGGAAGTGATCACCTCCCTGGTTCCTTCCACTAACAGGAAGTGATCATCTCCCTGGTTCCCTCCACTAACAGGAAGTGATCATCTCCCTGGTTCCTTCCACTAACAGGAAGTGATCATCTCCCTGGTTCCTTCCACTAACAGGAAGTGATCATCTCCCTGGTTCCTTCCACTAACAGGAAGTGATCATCTCCCTGGTTCCCTCCACTAACAGGAAGTGATCATCTCCCTGGTTCCCTCCGCTAACAGGAAGTGATCATCTCCCTGGTTCCTTCCACTAACAGGAAGTGATCATCTCCCTGGTTCCTTCCACTAACAGGAAGTGATCATCTCCCTGGTTCCCTCCACTAACAGGAAGTGATCATCTCCCTGGTTCCCTCCGCTAACAGGAAGTGATCATCTCCCTGGTTCCCTCCACTAACAGGAAGTGATCATCTCCCTGGTTCCCTCCACTAACAGGAAGTGATCATCTCTCTGGTTCCCTCGTCTAACAGGAAGTGATCATCTCCCTGGTTCCCTCCGCTAACAGGAAGTGATCATCTCCCTGGTTCCCTCCGCTAACAGGAAGTGATCATCGCTCTGGTTCCCTCCACTAACAGGAAGTGATCATCTCCCTGGTTCCCTCCACTAACAGGAAGTGATCATCTCCCTGGTTCCTTCCACTAACAGGAAGTGATCATCTCCCTGGTTCCCTCCGCTAACAGGAAGTGATCATCGCTCTGGTTCCCTCCACTAACAGGAAGTGATCATCTCCCTGGTTCCTTCCACTAACAGGAAGTGATAATCTCCCTGGTTCCCTCCGCTAACAGGAAGTGATCATCTCCCTGGTTCCCTCCGCTAACAGGAAGTGATCATCGCTCTGGTTCCCTCCACTAACAGGAAGTGATCATCTCCCTGGTTCCCTCCACTAACAGGAAGTGATCATCTCCCTGGTTCCCTCCACTAACAGGAAGTGATCATCTCCCTGGTTCCCTCCGCTAACAGGAAGTGATCATCTCCCTGGTTCCCTCCACTAACAGGAAGTGATCATCTCCCTGGTTCCCTCCGCTAACAGGAAGTGATCATCGCCCTGGTTCCCTCCACTAACAGGAAGTGATCATCTCCCAGTTAGCAAACGCTTCAGAATTCACCAGTGGGATATTTACTGACGTATTTTATATTGTAGAACAAAACGTTAAAATCTCTTCAGCTCGTGTTAACCACAGACCTGATTTCAGACATCTCACTAAAAACCCACTGACCTCCAGACGAGGGAACAGGAAGTGACATCATCTGACTCATTTCTGGGTTTTAGGACTCGTTCCTGTAGCGCTCTATTGCCCCGTCGTCCCAAAAGTCCCCTGGAGACCACTTGTGTCTGATCATTTAATTTACTTTATTTAAAATGTGTTGGTGAACATTCACCACTAAATACAGAATAAAATAACATCATGAGGCCACTAAATGACCCGTGCATCATTTATACACAGAGTTAATACTGATGTCTTCTCATCTGAGGATTAGTCTCAAATGTTCCTTCAACAGAAACTCAAACAGTGAAGATGTTGGACGATAAATGAGTTTCCAGCTCTGTCTGTTTCTGTGTGTCTCTTTAAGATGGAGTTATTGTGTTGGACCCGGTGCAGCTCAAAGGGAAGAAAGGTACGTATGTTTCACTGTTAACCTCCTTCTAATCACTGCTGTGATCATAAACAAGTATCATAATAAACTAAACAATAGAGTGTTGTTATAAAAGCGGAAGGAGCCGTATATATATTTACCGTACAGATATGACAGAGCTACGATTATCTCCGATCATCCAACGGCCTCTCTGGATACATGTATTTATCAAAATATTAACTCTTTATTAAGACATTTTCCTGAGCGACTAGTTCAGGCGTGACGTTGGGAAAAAGCTTAAATCCAGTCCAGCATCTAGTGGCCATTAATGGTACTGCTAATTCCCAGTTCATGTACTGGAGTATTGTTACACTGCAGTGATGCTACTTGTTCCACCATTGTGAACATTAAGATCTGAAGAATTCTCACTGGATAATATTAAGAAAAACACAATTAAAACTATTTTCTACCGAAGAAATAGACCTTAGCTGGAATAATTCTCTGAACACGTTAGTTAACGCTGGCTAGCAAGTATTGTTGGCTTGTTTTTTAACAATGGCTGAAGAAAATCCTAGTTTCTCTCAATATGTGCTGTCAATCACTCTTCAGGATCACCAGCCGTCCTTCCAGCAGGCTGGAGGCCAACGGCAGCTCTGTAAAGATAAACTGAGGGCGTATAAATCTTTGGATGTCTATAGTTAACTATCCTTCAGTAAAGTCAGTCAGAAAGAGAGTAGGACATTATGGGAGAAGCGTTTCAGAGACGGAGAGAAAGGGTTGCTAATAGTTTAGCCTTCTGCTAACAGCAGCCAACGGCTCACGGCTGCTGTTAGCAGAAGGCTAAATATGATCAACATTTACTCTCCATCTCTGAAACGTTTCTCTCATATTGTAGCTCTCTAGAGCCTCCAATCACAGTTTGTCATCTCAAATGTTTGTGATATCTGGATTCTGGCACCAACAACACAGCAAAATGACATTTTAGATGTGTAGCTTTAGCCCACTACTAGTGTTAGTTAGCCTCCAGTCTTTGGTTAGCCTCAAGCTAACACCGGGACCTCATCATGACCTCATCATGACCTCATCATGATGTCATCATGACGTCGGCTGTAACACTGTGACCTCATCGTGACGTCATCATGATGCCATCATGGCGTCCACACTAAAAGGGTCTATAGTTCCTACTGAGACTGTGGACAGTGATTCTTAACTCTTAATGTGACGTCTTCATGTGTCTCTAGTGTACGTGATGCTGTCGTGTACGTTTCGCTACGGCCGTCAAGACATGGACGTGATGGGCGTGGCCTTCAGGAGGGACCTGTTCCTGGTGACCCGACAGGTTTACCCCGAGCTGCAGGACAAAGAGAAGCTGACTCACACCAAGATCCAGCAGAAACTCCTCCGGAAGCTGGGAGACAACGCCTTCCCCTTCTTCTTTGAGGTGAGACGCCAGGTCCAGGTCCAGGTCCAGGTCCAGGTCCAGGTCCAGGTCCAGGTCCAGGTCCAGGTCTAGGTCAAGCCCAGGCATCTGTCTGAACATCTGGAGCTTCACATCCCTGCTGAAGTCACACAAATCTACCTGTCCTCCAATCTACCTGTCCTCCAATCTACCTGTCCAACAATCTACCTGTCCACCAATCTACCTGTCCACCAATCTACCTGTCCACCAATCCACATGTCCAACAATCTACCTGTCCACCAATCTACCTGTCATCCAATCTACCTGACCTCCAATCTACCTGTCCTCCAATCTACCTGTCATCCAATCTACCTGTCCACCAATCTACCTGTCCTCCAATCTACCTGTCCACCAATCTACCTGTCCTCCAATCTACCTGTCCACCAATCTACCTGTCCACCAATCCACATGTCCAACAATCTACCTGTCCACCAATCTACCTGTCATCCAATCTACCTGTCCACCAATCTACCTGTCCTCCAATCTACCTGTCCACCAATCCACCTGTCTACCAATCTACCTGTCCACCAATCTACCTGTCCACCAATCCACATGTCCAACAATCTACCTGTCCACCAATCTACCTGTCATCCAATCTACCTGTCCACCAATCTACCTGTCCTCCAATCTACCTGTCCACCAATCCACATGTCCAACAATCTACCTGTCCACCAATCTACCTGTCATCCAATCTACCTGACCTCCAATCTACCTGTCCTCCAATCTACCTGTCCTCCAATCTACCTGTCCACCAATCTACCTGTCCTCCAATCTACCTGTCCACCAATCTACCTGTCCTCCAATCTACCTGTCCACCAATCTACCTGTCATCCAATCTACTTGTCCACCAATCTACCTGTCCTCCAATCTACCTGTCCACCAATCCACATGTCCAACAATCTACCTGTCCACCAATCTACCTGTCATCCAATCTACCTGACCTCCAATCTACCTGTCCTCCAATCTACCTGTCCTCCAATCTACCTGTCCACCAATCTACCTGTCCTCCAATCTACCTGTCCACCAATCTACCTGTCCTCCAATCTACCTGTCCAACAATCTACCTGTCATCCAATCTACCTGACCTCCAATCTACCTGTCCTCCAATCTACCTGTCCACCAATATACCTGTCCTCCAATCTACCTGTCCACCAATCTACCTGTCCACCAATCCACATGTCCAACAATCTACCTGTCCACCAATCTACCTGTCATCCAATCTACCTGTCCACCAATCTACCTGTCCTCCAATCTACCTGTCCACCAATCTACCTGTCCACCAATCCACATGTCCAACAATCTACCTGTCCACCAATCTACCTGTCCACCAATCTACCTGTCCAACAATCTACCTGTCCTCCAATCTACCTGTCCACCAATCTACCTGTCCTCCAATCCACCTGTCCACCAATCCACCTGTCTACCAATCCACCTGTCCTCCAATCCACCTGTCTGGTGAAGTAGACTCAGATCAGAACTTAGACCACTTTGTGTTTGTGCTTAAGTTTCCAGACAACCTGCCGTGTTCTGTTGCTCTGCAGCCCGGACCCTCTGATGTGGGAAAGGTAACTCCCTCAGTATATTTAAAGTTTGTGTACTAGTAACAGTACTGGAGTACTTCAGTAGTGGTGGACATCATGTCTTTGTGTATGTGACAGAAATGTGCCGTGGAGTTTGAGGTGAAAGCTTTCTGTAGTGAGAACCAGGACGAGAAGATCGACAAAGAGTGAGTCACTGACAGTGGTTTATTATTATTATTATTATTATTATTATTATTATTAATAATTATAATAATTATTAATTATTATTATTACTGTTATTATTATTATTACTATTATTATTACTATTCTGAGTTTATTAGCGAGGCTTCTCTACCTTTGTAATTTTATATTATCTTGATGTTTTGGAGTGATATTATCTTGGTGTTTTGGAGTGATATTATCTTGGTGTTTGGAGTGATATTATCTTGGTGTTTTGGAGTGATATTATCTTGATGTTTTGGAGTGATATTATCTTGGTGTTTTGGAGTGATATTATCTTGATGTTTTGGAGTGATATTATCTTGATGTTTTGGAGTGGTATTATCTTGGTGTTTTGGAGTGGTATTATCTTGGTGTTTGGAATGATATTATCTTGATGTTTTGGAGTGATATTATTTTGGTGTTTTGGAGTGATATTATCTTGATGTTTTGGAGTGGTATTATCTTGGTGTTTTGGAGTGGTAATATCTTGGTGTTTTGAGGTGATATTATCTTGATGTTTTGGAGTGATATTATCTTGGTGTTTTGGAGTTGTATTATCTTGGTGTTTTGGAGTGATATTATCTTGGTGTTTTGGAGTGATATTATCTTGATGTTTTGGAGTGATATTATCTTGATGTTTTGGAGTGATATTATCTTGATGTTTTGGAGTTATATTATCTTGATGTTTGGAGTGATATTACCTTGGTGTTTTGGAGTGGTATTATCTTGGTGTTTTGGAGTGATATTATCTTGGTGTTTTGGAGTGATATTATCTTGATGTTTTGGAGTGATATTATCTTGATGTTTTGGAGTGATACTCATGGTGTTTTAGAGTGATATTATCTTGATGTTTTGGAGTGATATTATCTTGATGTTTTGGAGTGATATTATCTTGGTGTTTTGGAGTGATATTATCTTGGTGTTTTTTGGAGTGATATTATCTTGATGTTTTGGAGTGATATTATCTTGATGTTTTGGAGTGATATTATCTTGGTGTTTTGGATTGGTATTATCTTGGTGTTTTTGATTGGTATTATCTTGATGTTTTGGAGTGATATTATCTTGGTGTTTTGGATTGGTATTATCTTGGTGTTTTGGATTGGTATTATCTGGAGTGATATTATCTTGATGTTTTGGAGTGATATTATCTTGATGTTTTGGAGTGATATTATCTTGATGTTTTGGAGTGTATATCTTGGTGTTTTGAGTGATATTATCTTGGATGTTTTGGAGTGATATTATCTTGATGTTTTGGAGTGATATTATCTTGGTGTTTGGAGGTGGATATTATCTTGGTGTTTTTGGAGTGATATTATCTTGATGTTTGGAGTGATATTATCTGGTCTTTTGGAGTGATATTATCTTGGTGTTTTGGAGTGATATTATCTTGATGTTTTGGAGTGACATTATTCTTGATGTTTTGGAGTGATATTATCTTGGTGTTTTTGGAGTGGTATTATCTTGATGTTTGGAGTGATATTATCCTTGATGTTTTTGGAGTGATATTATCTTGATGTTTGGAGTGATATTATCTTGGTGTTTGAGTGATATTATCTTGGTGTTTTGGAGTGATATATCTTGATGTTTTGGAGTGATATTATCTTGTGTTTTGAGTGTATTATCTTTGTGTTTTGGAGTGTATTATCTTGGTGTTTTGGAGTGATATTACTTGATGTTTGGAGTGATATTATCTTGGTGTTTTGGAGTGATATTATCTTGGTGTTTTGGAGTGATATTATCTTGATGTTTTGGAGTGATATTATCTTGGTGTTTTGGAGTGATATTATCTTGGTGTTTTGGAGTGATATTATCTTGGTGTTTTGGATTGGTATTATCTTGATGTTTTGGAGTGATATTATCTTGGTGTTTTGGAGTGATATTATCTTGGTGTTTTGGAGTGATATTATCTTGGTGTTTTGGAGTGATATTATCTTGGTGTTTTGGAGTGATATTATCTTGATGTTTTGGAGTGATATTATCTTGATGTTTTGGAGTGATATTATCTTGATGTTTTGGAGTGATACTCATGGTGTTTTAGAGTGATATTATCTTGATGTTTTGGAGTGATATTATCTTGGTGTTTTGGAGTGATATTATCTTGGTGTTTTGGAGTGATATTATCTTGGTGTTTTGGATTGGTATTATCTTGGTGTTTTGGAGTGATACTCTCTTGGTGTTTTGGAGTGATATTATCTTGGTGTTTTGGAGTGGTATTTGTGTGTGTGTTTTTTACTTTGGAGTGGTATTATCTTGGTGTTTTGGATTGGTATTATCTTGATGTTTTGGAGTGATATTATCTTGGTGTTTTGGAGTGATATTATCTTGATGTTTTGGATTGGTATTATCTTGGTGTTTTGGAGTGGTATTATCTTGGTGTTTTGGATTGGTATTATCTTGGTGTTTTGGAGTGATATTATCTTGGTGTTTTGGATTGGTATTATCTTGGTGTTTTGGATTGGTATTATCTTGGTGTTTTGGAGTGATATTATCTTGGTGTTTTGGAGTGATATTATCTTGGTGTTTTGGAGTGATACTCTCTTGGTGTTTTGGAGTGGTCTTTGTGTGTGTGTTTTTTACTTTGGAGTGGTATTATGTTTTTTCTGTGTAATATTTGATGTTGTGTTCCTGCAGGAGTTCGGTTCGTCTCAGTATCCGTAAGGTCCAGTTCAGTCCACAGAACACTGAACTGGTTCCAGCAGCAGAAACCACCTTCGAGTTCCTGATGTCTGAAAAACCGCTGCACGTCAAACTGAGCCTCCCCAAAGAGGTCAGACTGTCTCTCTCTCTACCTGTCTGTCTGTCTGTCTGTCTGTCTGTCTGTCTGTCTGTCTGTCTGTCTGTCTGTCTGTCTGTCTGTCTGTCTGACCTGTCTCTCTCTCTACCTGTCTGTCTGTCTGTCTGTCTGTCTGTCTGTCTGTCTGTCTGTCTGTCTGTCTGTCTGACCTGTCTCTCTCTCTACCTGTCTGTCTGTCTGTCTGTCTGTCTGTCTGTCTGTCTGTCTGACCTGTCTCTCTCTCTCTCTCTACCTGTCTGTCTGTCTCTCTACCTGTCTGTCTCTCTCTCTACCTGTCTGTCTGTCTGTCTGTCTGTCTGACCTGTCTCTCTCTCTCTACCTGTCTGTCTGTCTGTCTGTCTGTCTGACCTGTCTCTCTCTCTACCCGCATGTCACTCTCACCTGTCTCTCTTTCTCTCTACCTATCTGTCTGTCTGTCTGTCTGTCTGTCTGTCTGTCTGACCTGTCTCTCACTCTCTACCTGTCTGTCTGTCTGTCTGTCTGACCTGTGTCTCTCTCTCTACCTGTCTGTCTGTCTGTCTGTCTGTCTGACCTGTCTCTCTCTCTACCCGCATGTCTCTCTGACCTATCTCTCTTTCTCTCTACCTATCTCTCTTTCTCTCTACCTGTCTGTCTGTCTGTCTGTCTGTCTGTCTGACTGACCTGTCCCTTTCTCTCTACCTGTCTGTCTCTCTGACCTGTCTCTCTCTCTCTCTACCTGTCTGTCTGTATGTCTGTCCGTCTGACCTGTCTCTCTCTCTCTCTCTACCTGTCTGTCTCTCTGACCTGTCTCTCTGACCTGTCTCTCTCTCTACCTGTCTGTCTCTCTGACCTGTCTCTCTCTGTCTCTACCTGTCTGTCTGTCTGTCTGTCTGTCTGTCTGACCTGTCTCTCTCTCTCTACCTGTCTGTCTGTCTGTCCGTCTGACCTGTCTCTCTCTCTCTCTACCTGTCTGTCTCTCTGACCTGTCTCTCTCTCTACCTGTCTGTCTCTCTGACCTGTCTCTCTGACCTGTCTCTCTCTCTCTACCTGTCTGTCTGTCTGTCTCTCTGACCTGTCTCTCTCTCTCTCTCTCTACCTGTCTGTCTGTCTGACCTGTCTCTCTCTCTCTCTCTCTCTACCTGTCTGTCTCTCTGACCTGTCTCTCTCTCTCTACCTGTCTGTCTGTCTGTCTGTCTGACCTGTCTCTCTCTCTCTACCTGTCTGTCTGTCCGTCTGACCTGTCTCTCTCTGTCTCTACCTGTCTGTCTCTCTGACCTGTCTCTCTCTCTACCTGTCTGTCTCTCTGACCTGTCTCTCTGACCTGTCTCTCTCTCTCTACCTGTCTGTCTGTCTGTCTCTCTCTCTCTCTCTCTCTACCTGTCTGTCTGTCTGACCTGTCTCTCTCTCTCTCTCTCTCTACCTGTCTGTCTCTCTGACCTGTCTCTCTCTCTCTCTCTCTCTACCTGTCTGTCTCTCTGACCTGTCTCTCTCTCTCTACCTGTCTGTCTGCAGACCTTCTACCATGGTGAACCCGTCAGAGTGAATGTAGAAATCACCAACTCGTCCAACAGGAACATTAAAGACATCAGTGTGTCAGGTGACAAACTTTTACATTTCATATACATAAATAAATATGGGATTAATGGACAGCCTGCAGCCAATCAGAAGAGAGTATTCACCCAGACTACGGTATAACTTCGGTTATTAACTTTAATTCAGATGTTTCTGTGTTTAGTTGAACAGGTGACCAACATTGTTCTTTACTCCAACGATAAATACGTCAAATCAGTGGCCAAAGAAGAGACAAAGTGAGTTCAGCTCTTTTTATTACCACTCTGACAAGTTCGCTGAATATCTAACGCTGTCTGTGACGGGACATTATGAACGTGTCTCTGCAGTGACTCCGTCCCGTCTGGTACCAGCCTGAAGACGGAGTACACTCTTCATCCTCTGCTGGCTCTCAACAAGGACAGGAGAGGACTCGCTCTGGACGGACGACTCAAACATGAGGACACCAACCTGGCTTCATCCAGCATGTATGACACTGAGACACACTGAGAGACACTGAGAGACACTGAGAGACACTGAGAGACACTGAGAGACACTGAGAGACACACTGAGAGACACTGAGACACACTGAGAGACACTGAGAGACACACTGAGAGACACTGAGACACACTGAGAGACACTGAGACACACTGAGACACACTGAGAGACACACTGAGAGACACACTGAGAGACACTGAGACACACTGAGAGACACACTGAGAGACACTGAGACACACTGAGAGACACTGAGAGACACACTGAGAGACACACTGAGAGACACTGAGACACACTGAGAGACACACTGAGAGACACTGAGACACACTGAGAGACACTGAGAGACACACTGAGAGACACTGAGACACACTGAGAGACACTGAGACACACTGAGAGACACTGAGACACACTGAGAGACACTGAGAGACACACTGAGAGACACACTGAGAGACACTGAGAGACACTGAGAGACACTGAGAGACACACTGAGAGACACTGAGACACACTGAGAGACACTGAGAGACACACTGAGAGACACACTGAGAGACACTGAGACACACTGAGAGACACACTGAGAGACACTGAGACACACTGAGAGACACTGAGAGACACACTGAGAGACACTGAGACACACTGAGAGACACTGAGACACACTGAGAGACACTGAGACACACTGAGAGACACTGAGAGACACACTGAGAGACACACTGAGAGACACTGAGACACACTGAGACACACTGAGACACACTGAGAGACACTGAGAGACACACTGAGAGACACTGAGACACACTGAGAGACACTGAGAGACACACTGAGAGACACACTGAGAGACACTGAGACACACTGAGACACACTGAGACACACTGAGAGACACTGACATGATGATCATGTATCTCTGAGAAGAGAGAAAACTAACTTGTCTTTTTGTGTCTGTCTCTGCCTCTTTGTCTCTCTGTCTCTCTGTCTCTTTGTCTCTCTGACTCTCTGTCTCTCTGACTCTCTGGATCCCTGTCTCTTTGTGTTTCTCTGTCTCTCTGTCTCTTTGTCTCTCTGCATCTCTGTCTCTCTGACTCTCTGGATCCCTGTCTCTTTGTGTTTCTCTGTCTCTCTGCCTCTTTGTCTCTCTCACTCTCTGGATCCCTGTCTCTTTGTGTTTCTCTGTCTCTCTACCGCTTTGTCTCTTTGACTCTCTGTCATTCTGCATCTTTGTCTCTCTGTGTCCTTCTGCCTCTCTGTATCTTTATCTCTCTGTCTCGTTCTGCTCTCTGCGTATTTGTCTCTCTGTTTCTTTCTGTCTCCTGCATCTTTGTCTCTCTGCCTCTCTGTATCTTTGTCTCTGTGCCTCTCTGTATCTTTGTCTCTTTGTCTCTCGTCTCAGAGTGAAGCAGGAGGTGCTGAAGGAGGTTCAGGGGATGCTGGTCTTCTATAAGGTCGTGGTGAGGATGATCGCTACTGGGTGAGTGTGAACCGCTCGGCATGCTGGGAGGTCAGCTCTTAAAGGGACAGATCCTCTTTCTCCTCCGCCAGAGTCTGTTACTGTAACGTCCGTCTAATATCCGTCTAATATCCGTCTAATGTCTGTCTAATATCCGTCTAATATCCGTCTAATATCTCTCTAACGTCCGTATAATATCTCTCTAACGTCCGTCTAATATCTCTCTAACGTCCGTCTAATATCCGTCTAATATCTCTCTAACGTCCGTCTAATGTCCGTCTAATGTCTGTCTAATATATGTCTAATATCTGTCTAATATCCGTCTAATATCTCTCTAACGTCCGTATAATATCTCTCTAACGTCCGTCTAATGTCTGTCTAATATCCGTCTAATATCTCTCTAACGTCCGTATAATATCTCTCTAACGTCCGTCTAATGTCCGTCTAATGTCTGTCTAATATATGTCTAATATCTGTCTAATATCCGTCTAATATCCGTCTAATATCCGTCTAATATATGTCTAATGTCTGTCTAATATATGTCTAATATCTGTCTAATATCCGTCTAATATCTGTGATGTCTGTCTAATATCCGTCTAATATCCGTCTAATATATGTCTAATATCTGTCTAATATCCGTCTAATATCTGTCTAATATCTGTCTAACGTCCGTCTAATATTTGTCTAATGTCCGTCTAATGTCTATCTAACGTCCGTCTAATATCTGTCTAACGTCCGTCTAATATCTGTCTAATGTCTGTCTAATGTCCGTCTAATGTCTATCTAACGTCCGTCTAATATCTGTCTAACGTCCGTCTAATATCTGTCTAATGTCTGTCTAACGTCCGTCTAATATCTGTCTAACGTCCGTCTAATATCTGTCTAACGTCCGTCTAATATCTGTCTAACGTCCGTCTAATATTTGTCTAATGTCCGTCTAATGTCTATCTAACGTCCGTCTAATATCTGTCTAACGTCCGTCTAATATCTGTCTAATGTCCGTCTAATGTCTATCTAACGTCCGTCTAATATCTGTCTAACGTCCGTCTAATATATGTCTAATGTCTGTCTAACGTCCGTCTAATATCTGTCTAACGTCCGTCTAATATATGTCTAATGTCTGTCTAACGTCCGTCTAATATCTGTCTAACGTCCGTCTAATATCTGTCTAATGTCCGTCTAATATCTGTCTAATGTCCGTCTAATGTCTATCTAACGTCCGTCTAATATCTGTCTAATGTCTGTCTTATATCTGTCTAATGTCCGTCTAATGTCTATCTAACGTCCGTCTAATATCTGTCTAATGTCCGTCTAACGTCCGTCTAATATCTCTCTAACGTCCGTCTAATATCTGTCTAATGTCCGTCTAATGTCTGTCTAATATCTGTCTAATGTCTGTCTTATATCTGTCTAATGTCCGTCTAATGTCTATCTAACGTCCGTCTAATATCTGTCTAATGTCCGTCTAACGTCCGTCTAATATCTCTCTAACGTCCGTCTAATATCTGTCTAATGTCCGTCTAATGTCTGTCTAATATCTGTCTAATATCCGTCTAATGTCTGTCTAATGTCTGTCTCTGGTACCGGTACTGCTTCTGGTTCTGTTTCTGGTACTGATACCGTTACTGGTGCCGGTACTGGTACCGGTACCGGTACCGGTAACGGTACTGGTTCTGGTACTGGTACTGGTTCTGATACTGGTACTGCTACTGGTACTGGTGCTGGTGCTGGTACTGGTTCTGGTTCTGGTACTGGTGCTGGTGCTGGTACTGGTTCTGGTACTGGTACTGGTTCTGGTACTGGTACCGGTACTGGTTCTGTTACTGGTTCTGGTTCTGATTTTGACTTGACTGTTTTCAACATGGCAGCCGGGTCACAAATGTTCTCATTTTACAGCTAAACAGTAAAATATGTTTCTGAAAACAGAGGAGAGAAACAGTTACTACAGGAACAGAATATTGATTCATATTTGATCAGTTTGATCAGAGACTGGCCGGCTCTGATTGGTTGTTTTCCTTCAGGTGCGGTAGGAACGTGTTAATGTCAATAGCAGCACAGGAGGAGGCAGATTACCTGTCTCATGAATATAGAGACCTTTTTATGAAAATAACTGTTGAAATGACCGACTGCAGCTTTAATGTGACGTCACTAAAAGCCTTCTATATATCACTGATGAAGATATCTGACCGATTGTTCCTGAACGCATCGTCTCACTCTGTTCTCTCTGATCTGTTCACAGGACGGTCGGATCCAGGTAAGACCTACCTGTGTGTGTGTGTGTGTGTGTGTGTGTGTGGGGGGGGGGGGGTCATGGGGGTCATCAGATCTGACCAACCTGTGTGTGTGTGTGTGTGTGGGGGGGGGGTCATGGGGGTCATCAGATCTGACCAACCTGTGTGTGTGTGTGTGTGTGTTTTCCAGTGAGGTGTCTCTGGAGCTCCCGTTCAGACTGATGAACCCTAAACCTGAAGCAGGTACACTCCTGACCCAGTTCATTCACCTGTCCTGTGGTGTGTGTGTGTGTGTGTGTGTGTGTGTGTGTGTGTGTGTGTGTGTGTGTGTGTGGACCTGGTCCTGATTCTGGCTTTAACCGTGTTGATGGGTGTTAATTCATTAACATGTTTAGTGTCATTAAATATGATATATACAGATATACTTTGGTCATCTCTACAGACTGTCCCTTTAAGGTGTGAATCATTCCTTCCTTTAATAAACCAGACAAACACACCGTTCACTCCTCAGATCTCATGTTTTCATCTGTTCTGTTCTTCGGTAAAACGTCCTCTAAATGTCCAAAATGTCCTCAACTAAAGTTGTGGACAGAAAAAGACTTAAGGGACAGAAAAAGAGTTATTAATATGTTCACATTAAAGACTTTTCTCTTTTCTTTCTTTGCTGTCTGAACGTGACTGCAGCCAAAGAGAGGTGAGATTATTACTGTTTTATAATCAGAGAGGTGAGATTATTACTGTTTTATTATCACAGAGGTGAGATTATTACTGTTTTATAATCAGAGAGGTGAGATTATTACTGTTTTATAATCAGAGAGGTGAGATTATTACTGTTTTATTATCACAGAGGTGAGATTATTACTGTTTTATAATCAGAGAGGTGAGATTATTACTGTTTTATTATCACAGAGGTGAGATTATTACAGTTTTATTATCACAGAGGTGAGATTATTTGTTTTATTATCAGAGGTGAGATTATTACTGTTTTATAATCAGAGAGGTGAGATTATTACTGTTTTATAATCAGAGAGGTGAGATTATTACTGTTTTATTATCAGAGAGGTGAGATTATTACTGTTTTATTATCAGAGAGGTGAGATTATTACTGTTTTATAATCAGAGAGGTGAGATTATTACTGTTTTATTATAAGAGAGGTGAGATTATTACTGTTTTATTATCAGAGGTGAGATTATTACTGTTTTATTATCAGAGGTGAGATTATTACTGTTTATTATCAGAGGTGAGATTATTACTGTTTATTATCAGAGGTGAGATTACACACATATACTGTCTGTGATATATATAATCTGTCTCTCTGCTCACCTGTCTGTCCCTGTCCTCACCTGTCTGTCTCTCTGCTCACCTGTCTGTCTCTCTGTCCTCACCTGTCTGTCTCTGTCCTCACCTGTCTGTCTCTCTGTCCTCACCTCACTGTCTCTGTCCAAACCTGTCTCTCTCTCGGTCCTCTCCTGTCTCTGTTTCCTCACCTGTCTGTCTCTGTCCTCACCTGTCTGTCTCTCTGTCCTCACCTGTCTGTCTCTCTGCCCTCACCTGTCTGTCTCTGTCCTCACCTGTCTCTCTCTGTCCTCACCTGTCTGTCTCTCTGTCCTCACCTGTCTGTCTCTGTCCTCACCTGTCTCTCTCTCGGTCCTCTCCTGTCTCTGTTTCCTCACCTGTCTGTCTCTCTGCTCACCTCTCTGTCTCTCTGCTCACCTGTCTGTCTCTCTGTCCTCACCTGTCTGTCTCTCTGCAGTGAGCCAGAGGACATGGTGTTTGAGGACTTTAAGAGAGTCTACCTGAAGGGAGTCGTCTACGGAGATGACGAAGAGTCTCCCACTGAGGCATAAACTACAAACATGGGCGCCACAGTTAGCTCAGCCGTCGCCATGTTGAGAGCCATGTGGAGGCAATAGAAATGCTCTGAGTATCGCGTTATTGATATGAGATTGTGAATTACAGGTTATTGTTAAAATATAACTAATATATAATCTTGATTTAGTTTTCTGTTCATGATGATGTAGTGAAACCTGTTTCTGATATAATGTAGTAGTATTAATATAGTAGTAATCACTTAGTGTAGTGTGTACTTATACTTTTATCAGTGTAACACTGACCGTAGTATTAATATAATAGTAATCACTTAGTGTAGTGTGTACTTATACTTTTATCGGTGTAACACTGACTGTAAATAGTTCCAGTCAGCCTCCAGTCTGAAATAAATGTTTGTTTTTGAGTTAAAGAAACATTAAAGTTCTATATTTCTGTATTGTTCGTAAATTCAATATGAATGTATCATCAAGTATCAATAACATGAATGAATGAAATGTATTCTTTATACTGACATTATTATATAAAACATAATCAATTTAAAATCTAAGAAAAGTTTTTCTTTACCTTATATGAATGTAATATAGATATTGTACATCCTGAAATATTAAAACCTGCACTGGATAAATAAATAAAGTGAGATATTTAACTGCTTTATGATGAATAACTCACTTTAACAGGCATGTTCTCCTCCTGCTAACATGCTAACACTGTAGCATAGATTACAGTATGGTAGAGGTCTTTAGGCCCTCTGTGGCTGGTGGGATGCTAACATGCTAACACTGTAGCATAGCCTGCTATTTAAAGATGAACAACGAAACAGTTTAATGTAACTATTTTTATTATTTCATGATCTCATCTCTCATCTCATCTTCAACCTCTTATCCGGGTCGGGTCGGGGGGGCAACAGCTCCAGCAGGGACCCCAAACTTCCCTTTCCCGGGCCACATTAACCAGCTCTGACTGGGGGATCCCGAGGCGTTCCCAGTGTGGAGATATAATCTCTCCACCTAGTCCTGGGTCTTCCCCGTGGCCTCCTCCCAGCTGGTCGTGCCTGGAACACCTTCCTAGGGAGGCGCCCGGGGGGGGGGGACATCCTTACTAGATGCCCGAACCACCTCAACTGGCTCCTTTCAACGCAAAGGAGCAGCGGCTCTACTCCGAGTCCCTCACGGATGACTGAGCTTCTCACCCTATCTCTAAGGGAGACGCCAGCCTCCCTCCTGAGGAAACCCATTTCGGCCGCTTGTACCCGCGATCTAGTTCTTTGGGTCATGACCCTCCCCCCCCCCCCCCCCCTCATGACCATAGGTGAGAGTAGGAACGAAGATTGCCCGGTAGATCGAGAGCTTTGCCTTCCGGCTCGGCTCTCTTTTCGGCATAACGGTGCGGTAAATCGAATGAAATACCGCCCCCTCGCTGCTCCGATTATCCGACCAATCTCACGTTCCATTGTCTCCTCACTCGCCAACAAGACCCCGAGGTACTTGAACTCCTTCACTTGGGGTAAGGACTCATTCCCTACCCGGAGTAGGCAATCCATCGGTTTCCTGCTGAGAACCACGGCCTCAGATTTAGAGGAGCTGATCCTCATCCCAGCCGCTTCACACTCGGCTGCGAACCGATCCAGTGAGTGCTGGAGGTCACAGTCCGATGATGCCAACAGGACCACATCATCTGCAAAAAGCAGCGATGAGATCCTCAGCACACCGAACTGCAAACCCTCCTCCCCCCGACTACGCCTCGATATCCTGTCCATGAATATCACGAACAGGATTTTTCATGATATTACGATAAATGTGATTCATGAAAATAAAATCTCATATTTTTTAGAAATCTATCTTCTTCTTCTTCTTCTTCTTCTTCTTCTTCTTCTTCTTCTTGCGGTATCGGCCGATACCGAGTACTGATCTGATACCAGCGTGATAAAAAAAAATATATATATAGTTATTATTATTATTATTTATTACACAGCTTAGTTGAATACTTGATTCTGATTGGTCAAACACTGCGTTCTACGGTCTGTTATTTCTTTAAAGCAGACCGTTGCTACATATAACAGACCGTTGCTACGTGTAACAGGCCGTTGCTACGTGTAACAGGCTGTTGCTACGTGTAACAGGCCGTTGCTACGTGTAACAGGCTGTTGCTACGTGTAACAGGCTGTTGCTATGGACGCAATTCTGATGTCGGACTCTGGAGGACCGTTTTTGTGTCCATGGCCCTGAAGGGGTTTATTTCTCAACAAGGACCTGCTAGCTGTACCTTATCATTATTATTAAACAGCTGTTTCCTGCTGACCATGTGTGGATGTGATATGATGACTATCTGCTCAGGTTTAACCCTTTAATGTAAAACATGAACTAATACATACAGAGAATGAATGACATAGAACTTTCTTTTATTATTCAGTTTGTCAGTTACAAAGAACATAAATAATGAAGCCTGGAATAAATAACAGTTCCATATTCTGCACTTTGTAACCTTGTTTAGAAAAGTGCTATATAAATAAAGGTTATTATTATTATTATTATTCTCTTAGCGTCTCCTGTGAGCTAATTTACTTTAATTACTGAACATATCAACGTTTTACTTGTTGGATTTTCCACTGTGAAATATCACCAAATGGTTGACATTTTCCTCGTTCTGATTACCGTTACCGTCTCCACCAGCACCGCTTGGTTGTAGTTTGCTATCGTCACGTGACAAACTACCTGCAGTCAGTTCTTCTTCGCTGCTCTAAAACAGTAGTAGCCAGCGGCGGCCATAATACCTCTAGGGCGACAGCACAGTGAAGGCTACTGTTCTGGAACAGAGAAGAAGAACTGATTTCCTGTTAAACAAGTTGATTATATTCTGGGTTAATAAAGTATGGTATCGGATTGGTGCGTATCCTGGCGTACTCGCAGATACACAATCCCAAATTTTGGGCAGTATCGTAAGCATTAGACGGGTTGGTAGAGTTGTTCTGATACCGATACCAGTATCGGTATCAGAACAACTCTACCAACCCGTCTGATTGAACCGGACTGAACAACACAGGTGTGAAGGTGTGAACCCGTCCTGGTGAACGGGTTGTGTGTTCTGGATTCATTTGTATAAACGATCATCCGTTCTGCTGGTCTAGACTGATGTCATCTTCAGGATGTGTCTGTTGGTTGGGTTCCGAATAAAATGTTACGTGACTTTCTACAGGTGACCAGAAGCAGTTTATTCATCACTGAAGCTAGTTGGATCCACCAGCAGGTGGACCGGGTTGGGTCGGGGGTTCGGTGGTGCCGGACCCACTGTCGCCCCAGTTGAATCCTCCTTCAGGTGTGCTCATTAAGGGTATTGCTCCTCTAAGAAACGCCATATCACACGTATCTGGGTGGAGCAGGAAGCCAGAGAAGGTACTGCTGGACTCAAAACCGGCATACATGCCATTTGTGATCAGGTTCTTCACCTGAATCCAGACCCGGTCCCCGCGGGCCAGGTGAAGAACCACTGAGTGCGAGGTGGTCCCTGACAATTTGGGGTAAGTGGTTTTCACAACCGGCACGAAGTTATGAAAGAGGCCGACATTGAGGACTCGTTGGTAGACGGTGAGGTGGAAGCTGAAGATGTAGGTGCCGTTGATCGGGGCGGTGAAGAGTCCGGTTCCGGGCTCGTAGCTGCCCTGGTTGTAGAAGACCTGGGAGAACACCACGGGGGCGTCGGGCGGCGGGTAACTGGACCTCAGTCCTGCAGCGAAGGCCGACTGGATGCTGGGCATGCAGGGACCGGGTCGACCCATCATCCCCATGTGCCCCATGTCTCCCTGATCCCCCTGGGGCCCGATCTGCCCCGCAAGACCCATCGGTCCCTGGTCCCCCTTGTCTCCCTGGTCCCCCTTCTGCCCAGGACCCCCATCTACTCCATCTGTGCAGTTACACTCCCCCTGGGGTCCTGGTTCTCCTTTCCTACCCACAGATCCAGGAGGACCAGTGCGACCCAGATCACCCATGTCCCCCTTAAGGCCTTTGGGCCCCGTCAGTCCTGGGGTACCAGCCGGGCCTCTGGGCCCAGCAGGGCCAGGCACACCGGGCGGTCCTGGGGGACCCCGGCTGGACTCACAGGCATCTGGACAGACTCCATCATCTCCTTTAGGACCCTGATTGCCCGAGCGGCCCTCCAAACCTCGCTCACCTTTGTCCCCTGCAGAACAACAGAAACCGGGTCAGACGCACGAACTGAAACCCGGTCGGACCATAACAGGAAGTAAAACTGTTTTGTGGCTCACCTTTGAAGCCTCGGCCTCCTTTGGGTCCCTCAAATCCAGGGAGTCCTCTGTCCCCCTTCTCTCCCTCGTCCCCTTTCTGTCCTGAGGGTCCAACACGCAGTATCAGTTGCAGTATTAGCAGTACAGATAGAAGTAGTAGTAGTAGTAGTAGTAGTATCAGTAGATTGAAGTTGTATACCTTTGACCCCTTGTCTGCCCGTAAACCCTGGAGGACCTCTGGACCCCGTCCCCCCTCTTCTTCCTGGACTACCTGGACTTCCTGAGGGACACACGTGTGTTTATGTGAGTACACAGGATTCATAAATAATAATTAATTTAAATAAGATGCTGGACCATCAAAGTCCTGGATCCAGACCAGTCCAGTATCACTGTCAGTGATTTATTATCTGATCAGGTATTATGTATATTATGTATATTATATATATATGATGATAACAGCAGATTTATTATCTGATCAGGTATTATGTATATTATATATTATGTATATTATATATTATGTTTATTATATATATATGATAACAGCAGATTTATTATCTGATCAGGTATTATGTATATTATATATTATAAATATTATGTATATTATATATATATATGATGATAACAGCAGATTTAGTATCTGATCAGGTATTATGTATATTATATATTATGTATATTATGTATAATATATATATATATGATGATAACAGCAGATTTATTATCTGATCAGGTATTATGTATATTATATATTATGTATATTATATATTATGTTTATTATATATATATGATAACAGCAGATTTATTATCTGATCAGGTATTATGTATATTATATATTATATATATTATGTATATTATATATATATGATGATAACAGCAGATTTAGTATCTGATCAGGTATTATGTATATTATATATTATGTATATTATGATGATGATAACAGCAGATTTATTATCTGATCAGGTATTATGTATATTATATATTATGTATATTATATATTATGTTTATTATATATATATGATAACAGCAGATTTATTATCTGATCAGGTATTATGTACATTATATATATTATATATTATGTATATTATATATATATGATGATAACAGCAGATTTAGTATCTGATCAGGTATTATGTATATTATATATATTATATATTATGTATATTATATATATATATGGTGATAACAGCAGATTTAGTATCTGATCAGGTATTATGTATATAATGTATATTATGTTTATTATGTATATTATATATTATGTATATTATATATGATGATAACAGCAGATTTATTCAGACTTTGTGGACTCACATTAAATACTGATGTTATGTTTATAACTGCAGTATTTACATTTACTGTTAATGAAGCGGTTGTGTTTTACCTGGCGGTCCCCGGTCTCCTCGGTCCCCTTTGGGCCCGCCGGTGCTCAGGCAGAACCAGGGGATCTGGTCTGGGCCGGGATCCGGGCCCTGCAGCAGCATCTGGCAGTAGGCCACCAGGTCCCCGGGTGGCGGCTCCGTCATGTTGTCTCCGACAGGGTAACGTCCAGGACCGTCCCACGGCAGGTAGGGAGGAGGAGGAGGAGAGGTGAGGGGCGAGGGCATCGCCGTGACGACAGGGAGGGAAGCCGCCAGCAACAGGAAGTGAAGAGGAAAGGTCGGCATGGTCTGCAGAGAGACGTTTAAGAAGGGTCACCTTTAAGGTCAATTATAACAACGAAACGTTTAACAGCATCTCCAGCTGTAGAACGAGTGACCTGCTACAGGTGTCTACGTAGAGCGAGTGACCTGATAGCTACAGGTGTCTACGTAGAGCGAGTGACCTGCTGCAGGTTTCTACGTAGAGCGAGTGACCTGCTACAGGTGTCTACGTGGAGCGAGTGACCTGCTACAGGTGTCTACGTAGAGCGAGTGACCTGCTACAGGTGTATACGTAGAGCGAGTGACCTGATAGCTACAGATGTCTACGTAGAGCGAGTGACCTGCTGCAGGTTTCTACGTAGAGCGAGTGACCTGCTACAGGTGTCTACGTGGAGCGAGTGACCTGCTACAGGTGTCTACGTAGAGCGAGTGACCTGACGGCTACAGGTGTCTACGTAGAGCGAGTGACCTGCTAAAGGTGTCTACGTAGAGCGAGTGACCTGCTACAGGTGTATACGTAGAGCGAGTGACCTGCTGCAGGTGTCTACGTAGAGCGAGTGACCTGCTACAGGTGTCTACGTGGAGTGACCTGCTACAGGTGTCTACGTAGAGCGAGTGACCTGCTACAGGTGTATACGTAGAGCGAGTGACCTGACGGCTACAGGTGTCTACGTAGAGCGAGTGACCTGCTACAGGTGTCTACGTAGAGCGAGTGACCTGATAGCTACAGGTGTCTACGTAGAGCGAGTGACCTGCTGCAGGTTTCTACGTAGAGCGAGTGACCTGCTACAGGTGTCTACGTAGAGCGAGTGACCTGCTACAGGTGTATACTTAGAGCGAGTGACCTGACGGCTACAGGTGTCTACGTAGAGCGAGTGACCTGCTAAAGGTGTCTACGTAGAGCGAGTGACCTGATAGCTACAGGTGTCTACGTAGAGCGAGTGACCTGCTACAGGTGTATACGTAGAGCGAGTGACCTGACGGCTACAGGTGTCTACGTAGAGCGAGTGACCTGCTAAAGGTGTCTACGTAGAGCGAGTGACCTGCTAAAGGTGTCTACGTAGAGCGAGTGACATGCTAAAGGTGTCTACGTAGAGCGAGTGACCTGACGGCTACAGCTGTCTACGTAGAGCGAGTGACCTGCTAAAGGTGTCTACGTAGAGCGAGTGACCTGACGGCTACAGGTGTCTGCGTAGAGCGAGTGACCTGCTAAAGGTGTCTACGTAGAGCAAGTGACCTGACGGCTACAGGTGTCTACGTAGAGCGAGTGACCTGACGGCTACAGCTGTCTACGTAGAGCGAGTGACCTGACGGCTAAAGGTGTCTGCGTAGAGCGAGTGACCTGACAGCTACAGGTGTCTACGTAGAGCGAGTGACCTGCTAAAGGTGTCTACGTAGAGCGAGTGACCTGATGGCTACAGGTGTCTACGTAGAGCGAGTGACCTGACGGCTACAGGTGTCTACGTAGAGCGAGTGACCTGACGGCTACAGGTGTCTACGTAGAGCGAGTGACCTGATGGCTACAGGTGTCTGCGTAGAGCGAGTGACCTGACGGCTACAGGTGTCTACGTAGAGCGAGTGACCTGCTACAGGTGTCTACGTAGAGCGAGTGACCTGCTAAAGGTGTCACTGTTAAAAGCTGGTTCTGATTCTCACATAGAGCCTCTTTAAATAGTTCTAATGCTAATAAAGTAGTTCCACATTATCTACTAGTTAATGTTGACGTTTCAATACTTCCATTTTTAAAATATCATAAATCTTCATCATCATTTATTGAACAGAATCCTGAATTTAGAGGATTATAGTATTTTATACATTTATAACATATTGAACATTAATCATTGATTAATCATTAAACATTAATTAGTTTAAACTGAATATAGAATGAATATTTAAAATGATGTCAAGTGTCTCACTCACCGAACTGTCTGAAGCGTCTGACGTCTCTGATCTCACCTGTCTCACTCACAGCTGCTAATAAAACACCTGGACTCCTCCCACCTGCTGCCCCGCCCACACACACACACACACACACACACACACACACACACACACACACACACACACACACACACGAGAGCAGAGTCTTTGTTGGGTAAAGTAGGTCTGGGTTAGGGGCTTCGTCTTTTGTGTTTTCTCTTTAATGTATAATGTGACCTCATTGCAATAATAGACGCAGGTGTCACATCACAGCAGTTCACCTTCATCAGCATCATCATCAAACGTCACAAAAGGAAAACCATGTTTTTACAAAATATATGTATTTTATATATACACATATATATATATATATATATACATGTGTAAACAGTATGTACATATATATATATATATACATGTGTATACAGTATGTACATATATATATGTATATATATATATACATATATATATGTATTATATATGTATGGTCTAGTTTCTGGATGTTCCTCATGTGAAAGTGAACTGGTTCAGCTGGGTCTAGTTTCCTCTGCAGAGCCTCTCTTTCATGTTAGGTGACCGGATCAGGACTTCGGAGGCCGTGCTGATAATAGAGGTGTAACTGGACTCCCTCTCTGTACGGACCGACTGAAGGCCGTCACCGGATCCTGTTCAGAGAAACCGTCTATAGGTGTCACGTTATGAGTGCAGAGTCCTGGGAACGAGGATCCATGTAGGTCAGCTGTGGTCATGTAGGACCCGAGTGATTCTCCCACAGCTCCCATTAAACTCTGACTGACTGTTATGACCGTGTCCCTCGGGGAGTCTTGTGGGGGGTTCTGTGGTAATATGGGGTACCGGGGTCATTGTCACGAGCCATCCGGTCCTTGTAGAACCAAAGTGAGAGCTGTGTCCCTGTACTCGTGTCCGGTGGGTGTTGTCCTCCACCAGGATGTCCCTCGTCACCGATCCTGTTTGTGGTTTTCATGGACAGGATCTCAAGGCCCAGCTGGGGGGGAGGAGAGTGTCCGGTTCGGGGACCTCAGAACTGGGTCTCTGCTCTTTGCAGATGATGTGGTTCTGTTGGCTTCATCAGACCGTGACCTTCAGCAGCACCGGGGCGGTTTGCAGCCGAGTGTGAAGCGGTCGGGATGAGAGTCAGAACCTCCAAGTCTGAGGTCGTGGTGCTCTGCTGGTGGGGAGTCAGTCTTTGCCCCAAGAGAGGGAGGTCAAGTCTCTCTGGGTTAAACAGAGCAGGAGATGGACCGGAGGTTCTTCTCTGGTCCTGGTCTGGTCTGGGAACGCCTCGGGGTCCCCCAGGAAGAGCTGCTGCCCCCCTGAGACCCGGATAAGAGGAAGAGGAGAACAGATACTCTGTCACTAATAGGAGAAGCTCAGATAATGATTTATTGATCCCTGATAATAAATTGATAATGATTTATTGATCCACAGGGATCAATAAACGAAGAAGACCGTAAAGACACAAACAAAATAAAACTCTATGAAGCAGACAAAAGATAGAACTGAAAAAGGACCGGTACCAAATAAACTGGTTCTGATTATCAGTCATCATCAGTTTTAAATTCTTTAAGGAGCTGACATGTTTTAAAGTTAGAACCAGGTCCTTCAACAACATGGTGGAACTGGATCTCAGTAGACAGAACCCAAACCCCCCTCGCTGACCCGGTTTCTGAACACACAAACAGGTTTTTACTTTACATAAGAGGACCGGGTATCGACTTTCTTTCTCCCAGGAGATTCACGTTGATTCTGTATGACTGACGTCAGCCAACATCCTGCTGCCCCCTCCCCTCAGAGACCACCAGAGACCACCTGAGACCACCTGAGACCACCTGAGACCACCTGAGACCCTCAGAGACCACCTGAGACCACCTGAGACCCCCTGAGACCCTCAGAGACCACCTGAGACCACCTGAGACCCTCAGAGACCACCTGAGACCCTCAGAGACCACCTGAGACCCTCAGAGACCACCTGAGACCCTCAGAGACCACCTGAGACCACCTGAGACCCTCAGAGACCACCTGAGACCCTCAGAGACCTCCTGAGACCACCTGAGACCACCTGAGACCCTCTGAGACCCTCAGAGACCACCTGAGACCTCCTGAGACCCTCAGAGACCCTCAGAGACCCTCAGAGACCACCTGAGACCCTCAGAGACCACCTGAGACCCTCAGAGACCACCTGAGACCACCTGAGACCACCTGAGACCACCTGAGACCCTCAGAGACCACCTGAGACCTCCTGAGACCCTCAGAGACCCTCAGAGACCCTCAGAGACCACCTGAGACCCTCAGAGACCACCTGAGACCCTCAGAGACCACCTGAGACCACCTGAGACCACCTGAGACCCTCAGACCACCTGAGACCCTCAGAGACCACCTGAGACCCTCAGAGACCACCTGAGACCACCTGAGACCACCTGAGACCACCTGAGACCCTCAGAGACCACCTGAGACCCTCAGAGACCACCTGAGACCACCTGAGACCCTCAGAGACCACCTGAGACCCTCAGAGACCACCAGAGACCTCCTGAGACCACCAGAGACCCCCTGAGACCCTCAGAGACCCCCTGAGACCCTCAGAGACCTTCAGAGACCACCTGAGACCACCTGAGACCCTCTGAGACCCCCTGAGACCCTCAGAGACCCTCAGAGACCCTCAGAGACCCTCAGAGACCACCTGAGACCACCTGAGACCCTCAGAGACCACCTGAGACCACCTGAGACCCTCAGAGACCACCTGAGACCCTCAGAGACCACCAGAGACCTCCTGAGACCACCAGAGACCCCCTGAGACCCTCAGAGACCCCCTGAGACCCTCAGAGACCTTCAGAGACCCTCAGAGACCACCTGAGACCCCCTGAGACCCTCAGAGACCCTCAGAGACCCTCAGAGACCCTCAGAGACCACCTGAGACCCCCTGAGACCCCCTGAGACCCTCAGAGACCACCTGAGACCTCCTGAGACCCCCTGAGACCCTCAGAGACCCTCAGAGACCCTCAGAGACCACCTGAGACCACCTGAGACCCTCTGAGACCCTCAGAGACCACCTGAGACCTCCTGAGACCACCTGAGACCCTCAGAGACCACCTGAGACCCTCAGAGACCCTCAGAGACCTTTCCACACAGACCCAGGTTTATTGCCCGGTAGGTTTTCACATACGAGCGATCTGCTGGTGTATCGGTGCAGAACACAACAAGAAAATTCAACTAAAAATAAAAACAAGTATTGCAAAAATTAGGAAACAATAATATAGAATAGAATAAATTTACAATATAAACTACAATTTAATATGTACAATATATCTGAAATAAAATGAAAGAGCTGTTTAGAAGTGGTAGATTTCTTTCTTCGTTTTATTGTGTAGTTTGCCTTTAGTTGGATATATAAATATATCTATATATCTATATATATATATATATAGATATATATACACCAGTGCTCCTCTCCCGGTGCTCCTCTCCCGGTGCTCCTCTCCCGGTGCCCCCCTCCCGGTGCCCCTCTCCCGGTGCTCCCCTCCCGGTGCTCCCCTCCCGGTGCCCCCCTCCCGGTGCCCCTCTCCCGGTGCCCCCCTCCCGGTGCTCCTCTCCCGGTTCCCCCCTCCCGGTGCTCCCCTCCCGGCGCTCCTCTCCCGGTGCTCCCCTCCCGGTGCTCCTCTCCCGGTTCCCCCCTCCCGGTGCTCCCCTCCCGGTGCCCCTCTCCCGGTTCCCCCCTCCCGGTGCTCCTCTCCCGGTTCCCCCCTCCCGGTGCTCCTCTCCCGGTTCCCCCCTCCCGGTGCCCCCCTCCCGGTGTGCTGTGGTCGCTCCGCCGCTGGGGGGCGCTGCCTCCGCCGGTCCTCACCGGGGGTCTGATGGCAGGATGGCGGAGGCAGAGGGACCGGAGTCTGCCGCGGCCCGGTGCCCGGACGAGTCGTCGGACAGCGAGCCGGAGCAGGAGCTCGGATCCCCGCAGAAACTCATCCGAAAAGTCTCCACGTCCGGCCAGATCCGCAGCAAGGTACCGGGGGGTTAAACACCGGCGTTTCTTACCGGACATTCTCTCCGGTCAGGGTCTGTTTTCATTCAGCGGCAGCGGGCCACACGGAGCCGGAGCTGCACCGGTTCCCCTCCAGGAGAGAGGAGACGGTACCGGAGCTCCGGGATCCAATAGAACCGCTTAATATTCTCTACTTTATGGACCTCACTCAATATAATGTGTAATATCAGTTAGTACCGGTTCTGTTTATTACAGCAGACTTCACTAATGTTTCTGGTGCGTTATCTGTTCTACCCGGTCTGACTCTGTTTCCGCTGCTCGGTGTGTTCGGTACCGAGCAGCGGGTTAAACTAACGGACCTCTCATTAAGAGGGGGGGGGGGTTCTGGGGGATTTGGATTAATGCCGATTTAAAGAACAGATGTGATTGAACCTTCAGCGAGTTTAATCCTAGTTCTGATCTCACAGATATTCTCTAATCAGCAAAGACGCTTTATAATCTGACGGGCTTTAAAGAGTCTTTGGATCCAATTCTTCTACCTGAGAGAGCAAACCGGGCCACAGCTGCTCTAACCGGGCCACAGCTGCTCTAACCGGGCCAGAGCTGCTCTAACCGGGCCACAGCTGCTCTAACCGGGCCAGAGCTGCTCTATCCGGGCCACAGCTGCTCTAACCGGGCCACAGCTGCTCTAACCGGGCCAGAGCTGCTCTAACCGGGCCACAGCTGCTCTAACCGGGCCAAAGCTGCTCTAACCGGGCCACAGCTGCTCTAACCGGGCCAAAGCTGCTCTAACCGGGGCACAGCTGCGATAACCGGGCCAAAGCTGCTCTAACCGGGCCAAAGCTGCTCTAACCGGGCCAGAGCTGCTCTAACCGGGCCAAAGCTGCTCTAACCGGGCCACAGCTGCTCTAACCGGGGCACAGCTGCTCTAACCGGGCCAGAGCTGCTCTAACCGGGCCAGAGCTGCTCTAACCGGGCCAGAGCTGCTCTAACCGGGCCACAGCTGCTCTAACCGGGCCAGAGCTGCTCTAACCGGGCCACAGCTGCTCTAACCGGGCCAAAGCTGCTCTAACCGGGCTAAAGCTGCTCTAACCGGGCCACAGCTGCTCTAACCGGGCCAAAGCTGCTGCAGCACCACTCCCGGTAAATAACATCATGTAAAATATATTAACAAACTCTTGATTTTAGTAGATATCCGGTTAAAACAGGAAGAATTAACATCATTTAACCGAAGAGCCGGTTTTAATTAGCATCTCTTTAGCAGTAACATGTAGCTGCGAGCTAACAGGATCTAGTCTGGTTTAAACCCGAGTCAAATGTTTGGGGCTAAATAATCTCAGACAGTTAGTACATATAAACACTGTCCGGGGAAACGGGCTTATTTCCACCGGTTTACCGGCAGAATCCGGTAGTTGAAGGCTAGGCTAACTAGGCTAGGCTAACTAGGCTACCTCCGGGTCGCAGGCCCGGTGGAAAGCCCCGCAGTCTCCTGCTGCTGCCCCCCGGGAGAGGTGTGCTGCAGCCCGGGCTGACGGTCAGCTACAGGTCGGTCTGTTGTGTGTGTGTTAGCATTAGCATTAGCATCAGGAGACATAACGGTCCTCAGGGATCGTTATGTCTCCTGATGTCTGGTGATATCGGTCATTTATCCGGTAACCTCAGCAGGAATATCGGTCATTAGTGAGCCGATTCCTCCGTGACACACAGCAGGACTCACGGTTACAGCTGTTTATGATACCGGATCATATATTACCGGTTTATTACTCGTTTTACTGTTATTTAACGTCACTGACTCTATGCTGCCTTCAGGTGCATGTCAAAAGCTCGGATATCCCGCTGTCACTGCTTTGAAGAGGTGATCCAGTGGAAACCTCTCACAGAGTCAGATTGATCAGCATCAGCGGATGATTATTATAACTGATTTATTTTTCTTCATTTCTCTACAGATTACCATCTAATTTATTACATGAATGTAAAGTAATGAAACAAACAGCTTCGCTATTTACTGAATAGTTTTGACTGTTTGAAATACACTGTGGAGATACACCACATATTGACTTCCTGTGGAGATACACCACATATTGACTTCCTGTGGAGATACACCACATATTGACTTCCTGTGGAGATACACCACATATTGACTTCCTGTGGAGATACACCACATATTGACTTCCTGTGGAGATACACCACTTATTGACTTCCTGTGGAGATACACCACATATTGACTTCCTGTGGAGATACACCACATATTGACTTCCTGTGGAGATACACCACATATTGACTTCCTGTGGAGATACACCACATATTGACTTCCTGTGGAGATACACCACATATTGACTTCCTGTGGAGATACACCACATATTGACTTCCTGTGGAGATACACCACATATTGACTTCCTGTGGAGATACACCACATATTGACTTCCTGTGGAGATACACCACATATTGACTTCCTGTGGATAGCAGGAGATCTGGTCACGCGTTGCATGATGGGTACGGCTCGGCGAGTCCACTGATAATGACGACTCAACCTCAACGTTATGCAAATGAGGTCCGCTCATCACAGGCTCACCAAACTCTGATCAAACTGTCACATGAGGCAGCGCTGATCAATATCAATCAATATTAATCAATATTCTGTTATTGTAATGCCTATTTAATGGCTGTATGTTTTCAGAAACATATTTTACTGTTCAGCTGTAAAATGAGAATGTTTGTGACCCGGCCACCATGTTGAAAACAGTCAAGCCAAAACCAGAACCAAGCACCGCCAACCAACATCGACGAGCGGAGCGACTCAGCGGCTGGAAAGTTGAGAATATTTTACTTTAATGTGCGTATAAAAAAACGCACAGCGCAAGAGAGGAGCGCACAGCAGGCGCAGCGTACCGGAGGAAAACAATGTTTCTAGCGACGTGATTACTGTGCTTATTGAGCCACAAGGCAGACATGTCCGGCGGTCCCTGAAGGCAGCAGCAGCTCAGTTCAGACTGTTTGAGTCACAGGAAGTGAGTTTCTATTTAAAGCTTTCACAGTAAAATCAGTGTGTGGGAAACGATGAGGCGTTCGTGGTCAGCAGGAAAATCAGTCAGAAGAAATGAGAGATGGTGCGTTTAATGACTGGCTGCTGCTTCAGAGTTACATCTTCATTAACTTTATGTCATTTATGTCACATTTACACATCTTTATAACAGTTTAGATATATCAGGTAGTGTTATTATTATTATTATAATTATTATTATTATTATTATTATTATTATAGTGGTATCAATGATAGCAGTCAGGTGACAGACAGACCCCGCAGCAGTAAAAGTATTTCCTGTTTTATAGTGGTATTAATGATAGCAGTCAGGTGACAGACAGACCCCGCAGCAGTAAAAGTATTTCCTGTTTTATAGTGGTATCAATGATAGCAGTCAGGTGACAGACAGACCCCGCAGCAGTAAAAGTATTTCCTGTTTTATAGTGGGATGAATGATAGCAGTCAGGTGACAGACAGACCCCGCAGCAATAAAAGTATTTCCTGTTTTATAGTGGTATCAATGATAGCAGTCAGGTGACAGACAGACCCCGCAGCAGTAAAAGTGTTTCCTGTTTTATAGTGGGATGAATGAGAGCAGTCAGGTGACAGACAGACCCCGCAGCAGTAAAAGAGTTTCCTGTTTGTCAGTGAAAGGCTGCTGTTGTTTCTCTTCATCACAAGATGTTTTTCTCTCTCTGGTGAACTCTGTTAACTTTACCATGATGAAGATATTCTGAAATATGAACGGTATTAATATATTTTAATGAATCAGTGAGTTGAACGTCAGTCGTCATCTCTAGTTTATAATCTGAATTTCAGAATAAAAGATTTAAGAACATTTCAGTTTGTCACCTGATGTTCATGATGTCTGAATGTCCTTTAATGATTAATATTGATTATTGATTTAGATATCAGCGTGTCAGGATGATATCTAAGGTACTGTGAGTTCTGTGTTTCAGACGGTACTGAAGGACTGTGAGTACTGTGTTTGAGGCTGAACTAAAGTACTGTGTTTAAGGCTGAACTAAAGTACTGTGTTTGAGGCTGAACTAAAGTACTGTGTTTAAGGCTGAACTAAAGTACTGTGAGTACTGTGTTTGAGGCTGAACTAAAGTACTGTGAGTACTGTGTTTGAGGCTGAACTAAAGTACTGTGAGTACTGTGTTTGAGGCTGAACTAAAGTACTGTGAGTACTGTGTTTGAGGCTGAACTAAAGTACTGTGAGTACTGTGTTTCAGACGGTACTGAAGGACTGAGTACTGTGTTTCAGACGGTACTGAAGGACTGAGTACTGTGTTTCAGACGGTTCTGAAGGACTGAGTACTGTGTTTCAGACGGTTCTGAAGGACTGAGTACTGTGTTTCAGACGGTTCTGAAGGACTGAGTACTGTGTTTCAGACGGTTCTGAAGGACTGAGTACTGTGTTTCAGATGGTTCTGAAGGACTGAGTACTGTGTTTCAGATGGTACTGAAGGACTGAGTACTGTGTTTCAGATGGTTCTGAAGGACTGAGTACTGTGTTTCAGACGGTACTGAAGGACTGAGTACTGTGTTTCAGACGGTTCTGAAGGACTGAGTACTGTGTTTCAGATGGTTCTGAAGGACTGAGTTCTGTGTTTCAGACGGTTCTGAAGGACTGAGTACTGTGTTTCAGATGGTTCTGAAGGACTGAGTACTGTGTTTCAGACGGTTCTGAAGGACTGAGTACTGTGTTTCAGACGGTACTGAAGGACTGAGTACTGTGTTTCAGACGGTTCTGAAGGACTGAGTTCTGTGTTTCAGACGGTTCTGAAGGACTGAGTACTGTGTTTCAGATGGTTCTGAAGGACTGAGTACTGTGTTTCAGACGGTTCTGAAGGACTGAGTACTGTGTTTCAGACGGTTCTGAAGGACTGAGTTCTGTGTTTCAGACGGTTCTGAAGGAGGGGATTCTGATGAAACAGACCAACTCGTTCCAGCGCTGGAAGAGACGATACTTCAAACTGAGAGGGAGGACGCTGTACTACGCTCAGACCTCCAAGGTTAGTCACTCTCCATGTATATAAATACATATATATATATATATATATATATATATGTATATAAATACATATATATATGTATATATATATATATATACATATATATATGTATATATATATACATACATACATATACATATATATATATATACATACATATATATATATATATATAGTCTATATGAAGTGTCTTGAAGGTCCAGTATCTGGTCCAGTAACTGGTCCAGTAACTGGTCCCGTAGCTGGTCCAGTAACTGGTCCCGTAACTGGTCCCGTAACTGGTCCCGTAGCTGGTCCAGTACCTGGTCCAGTAACTGGTCCTGTAACTGGTCCAGTAACTGGTCCCGTAGCTGGTCCCGTAACTGGTCCCGTAACTGGTCCCGTAGCTGGTCCAGTAACTGGTCCCGTAACTGGTCCCGTAGCTGGTCCAGTAACTGGTCCTGGTCCTGTAACTGGTCCTGTAACTGGTCCAGTACCTGGTCCTGGTCCTGGTCCTGTAACTGGTCCAGTAACTGGTCCCGTAACTGGTCCTGTAACTGGTCCTGGTCCTGTAACTGGTCCAGTAACTGGTCCAGTAACTGGTCCTGTAACTGGTCCCATAACTGGTCCTGGTCCTGTAACTGGTCCCATAACTGGTCCAGTACCTGGTCCTGGTCCTGGTCCTGTAACTGGTCCAGTACCTGGTCCTGGTCCTGGTCCTGTAACTGGTCCAGTAACTGGTCCTGGTCCTGTAACTGGTCCAGTAACTGGTCCTGGTCCTGTAACTGGTCCAGTAACTGGTCCAGTAACTGGTCCTGTAACTGGTCCCATAACTGGTCCTGGTCCTGTAACTGGTCCAGTACCTGGTCCTGGTCCTGGTCCTGTAACTGGTCCAGTACCTGGTCCTGGTCCTGGTCCTGTAACTGGTCCAGTAACTGGTCCTGGTCCTGTAACTGGTCCAGTAACTGGTCCTGGTCCTGTAACCGGTCGTCACTCAGAGTGTTTTCTGTCTCCAGTCGATCATCTTTGACGAGGTGAGCCTGACGGACGCCAGCGTGGCCGAGTCCAGCACCAAGAACGTCAACAACAGCTTCACCGTGAGTCTGTAGACCTCATTCAGTGTTCATGTATCTACATATCTATATCTATATCTATATCTATATCTATATCTATATCTGTAGACCTCATTCAGTGTTCATGTATCTATATATCTATATCTATATCTATATCTATATCTATATCTGTAGACCTCATTCAGTGTTCATGTATCTATATATCTATATCTATATCTATATCTATATCTATATCTATATCTATATCTATATCTGTAGACCTCATTCAGTGTTCATGTATCTATATATCTATATCTATATCTATATCTATATCTATATCTATATCTATATCTGTAGACCTCATTCAGTGTTCATGCATCTATATATCTATATCTATATCTATATCTATATCTATATCTGTAGACCTCATTCAGTGTTCATGTATCTATATATCTATATCTATATCTATATCTATATCTGAAGACCTCATTCAGTGTTCATGCATCTATATATCTATATCTATATCTATATCTATATCTGTAGACCTCATTCAGGGTTCATGTATCTATATATCTATATCTATATCTATATCTATATCTGAAGACCTCATTCAGTGTTCATGTATCTACATATCTATATCTATATCTATATCTGAAGACCTCATTCAGTGTTCATGTATCTATCTGAAGACCTCATTCAGTGTTCATGTATCTATATATCTAATCTATATCTATATCTATATCTATATCTGTAGACCTCATTCAGGGTTCATGTATCTATATATCTATATCTATATCTATATCTATATCTGTAGACCTCATTCAGTGTTCATGTATCTATATATCTATATCTATATCTATATCTATATCTATATCTGTAGACCTCATTCAGTGTTCATGTATCTATATATCTATATCTAAATCTATATCTATATCTGTAGACCTCATTCAGTGTTCATGTATCTATATATCTATATCTATATCTATCTATATCTATATCTATATCTGTAGACCTCATTCAGTGTTCATGTATCTATATATCTATATCTATATCTATATCTATATCTATATCTGTAGACCTCATTCAGTGTTCATGTATCTATATATCTATATCTATATCTATATCTATATCTGTAGACCTCATTCAGTTTTCATGTATCTATATATCTATATCTATATCTATATCTATATCTGTAGACCTCATTCAGTGTTCATGTATCTATATATCTATATCTATATCTATATCTGTAGACCTCATTCAGTGTTCATGTATCTACATATCTATATCTATATCTATATCTATATCTTTAGACCTCATTCAGTGTTCATGTATCTATATATCTATATCTATATCTATATCTATATCTATATCTGTAGACCTCATTCAGTGTTCATGTATCTATATATCTATATCTATATCTATATCTGAAGACCTCATTCAGTGTTCATGTATCTACATATCTATATCTATATCTGTAGACCTCATTCAGGGTTCATGTATCTATATATCTATATCTATATCTATATCTGTAAACCTCATTCAGTGTTCATGTATCTATATATCTATATCTATATCTATATCTATATCTGAAGACCTCATTCAGTGTTCATGTATCTACATATCTATATCTATATCTTTAGACCTCATTCAGGGTTCATGGATCTATATATCAATATCTATATCTGTAGACCTCATTCAGTGTTTATGTATCTATATATCTATATCTGCGGACCTCATTCAGGGTTCATGTATCTATATATCTATATCTATATCTATATCTGTAGACCTCATTCAGTGTTCATGTATATATCTATATCTATATCTATATCTGTAGACCTCATTCAGTGTTCATGTATATATCTATATCTATATCTATATCTATATCTGTAGACCTCATTCAGGGTTCATGTATCTATATATCTATATCTATATTTGTAGACCTCATTCAGGGTTCATGTATCTATAAATCTATATCCAGATATGTAGACCTCATTCAGGGTTCATGTATCTATATATCTATATCTATATCTGTAGACCTCATTCAGGGTTCATGTATCTATATATCTATATATCTATATCTATATCTATATTTGTAGACCTCATTCAGGGTTCATGTATCTATATATCTATATCTATATCTGTAGACCTCATTCAGGGTTCATGTATCTATATATCAATATCTATATCTGTAGACCTCATTCAGGGTTCATGTATCTATATATCTATATCTATATCTGTAGACCTCATTCAGGGTTCATGTATCTATATATCTATATATCTATATCTGTAGACCTCATTCAGGGTTCATGTATCTATAAATCTATATATCTATATCTGTAGACCTCATTCAGGGTTCATGTATCTATAAATCTATATCTACATATGTAGACCTCATTCAGGGTTCAAGTATCTATATATCTATATATCTATATCTATATCTGTAGACCTCATTCAGGGTTCATGTATCTATATATCTATATATCTATATCTGTAGACCTCATTCAGGGTTCATGTATCTATAAATCTATATCTACATATGTAGACCTCATTCAGGGTTCAAGTATCTATATATCTACATCTACAGTATATCTATATTTATCTATATCTATATCTATAGAAGTCATTCAGCGTTCATGTAGAGACTCACACAGCAGAATGGATCCTGATACCTCTTCTTTCTATATATATATATATATACAGTATATATATATATATATATATATAGATATATAGATAGATAGATAGATGGAAGAGGGCTCTCTGTGTGTGTGTGTGTGTGTGTGTGTGTGTGTGTGTGTGTGTGTGTGTGTGTGTGTGTGTGTGTGTGTGTGTCTATTTTTGTCAGTGTGGGAACAGTCACTTTATTGTGGAGCAGCTGAACAGGAAGTGGAAGTCCATGTCTGCTTCTCTGGAAATTACACACACACACACGTGTGACGCCTCATCCTGTGTGTATTATTTTGTGTACTGTGTGTATTATATTGTGTACTGTGTGTACTAGGTGATCACGCCGTGCAGACGCCTCATCCTGTGTGTATTATACTGTGTACTGTTTGTATTATATTGTGTACTGTGTGTACTAGGTGATCACGCCGTGCAGACGCCTCATCCTGTGTGTATTATACTGTGTACTGTGTGTATTATATTGTGTACTGTGTGTACTAGGTGATCACGCCGTGCAGACGCCTCATCCTGTGTGTATTATACTGTGTACTGTGTGTATTATATTGTGTACTGTGTGTACTAGGTGATCACGCCGTGCAGACGCCTCATCCTGTGTGTATTATACAGTGTACTGTGTGTATTATATTGTGTACTGTGTGTACTAGGTGATCACGCCGTGCAGACGCCTCATCCTGTGTGTATTATACTGTGTACTGTGTGTATTATATTGTGTACTGTGTGTACTAGGTGATCAGGCCGTGCAGACGCCTCATCCTGTGTGTATTATACTGTGTACTGTGTGTATTATATTGTGTACTGTGTGTACTAGGTGATCACGCCGTGCAGACGCCTCATCCTGTGTGTATTATACTGTGTACTGTGTGTATTATATTGTGTACTGTGTGTACTAGGTGATCACGCCGTGCAGACGCCTCATCCTGTGTGCAGACAACAGGAAGGAGATGGAGGAGTGGATGGCGGCGCTGCGCAGCGTCCAGAACAGACAGAACTATGAGGTGGGTCTCTGTCCGTCTTGTTACCAGCAGTACCAGCCGTACCAGCAGTACCAGAACCAGTACCAGTACCAGCTGCTGACTGTGCCTCTGTCTCTCCCAGTCCACCCAGTACAGCATGGATCACTTCAGTGGGATGCACAACTGGTACGCCTGCTCTCACGCCAGACCGACCTACTGCAACGTCTGCAGAGAGGCGCTGTCGGGGGTGACTTCCCACGGGCTGTCCTGTGAAGGTACACAAAGTACACAGATAGTACACACAGTACACAGTACACAGTACACACAGTACACAGATAATACACAGATAATACACACAGGACACAGATAATACATAGATAATACACAGATAATACACAGATAATACACAGATAATACACAGATAATACATAGATAATACATAGATAATACATAGATAATACACAGATAGTACACAGATAATACACACAGTACACAGATAATACACACAGTACACAGATAATACACAGATAATACACAGATAATACACAGATAATACATAGATAATACATAGATAATACACAGATAATACACAGATAATACATAGATAATACACACAGTACACACACAGTACACAGATAGTACACAGATAATACACACAGTACACAGATAGTACACACAGTACACACACAGTACACAGATAATACACAGATAATACATAGATAATACACAGATAATACACAGATAATACACACAGTACACAGATAATACACAGATAATACACAGATAATACACAGATAATACATAGATAATACACAGATAATACACAGATAATACACAGATAATACATAGATAATACATAGATAATACACAGATAATACACAGATAATACATAGATAATACATAGATAATACACACAGTACACACACAGTACACAGATAGTATGCAGATAATACACACAGTACACAGATAGTACACACAGTACACACACAGTACACAGATAATACACAGATAATACATAGATAATACACAGATAATACACAGATAATACACACAGTACACAGATAATACACAGATAATACACAGATAATACATAGATAATACACAGATAATACACACAGTACACACACAGTACACAGATAGTACACAGATAATACACACAGTACACAGATAGTACACACAGTACACACACAGTACACAGATAATACACAGATAATACACAGATAATACACAGATAATACATAGATAATACACAGATAATACACAGATAATACACACAGTACACAGATAATACACACAGTACACACAGTACACAGATAGTACACACAGTACACAGATAATACACACAGTACACACAGTACACTGATAGTACACACAGTATGCAGATAGTACACACAGTACACAGATAATACACAGCTAGCAGGTCATTGTAGTGAAAGAATCCCCTTCAGGGCGATGCTGCATCGCCCTGAAGGGGATTCTTTCACTACAATGACCCGCTAGCTGTACATTATCCCGATTATTACACGGCTACTTACTGAAGAAATCAATATTTTGACGCAAAAACGGTCCGCCAGAGTCCGACATCCGAGCTGCGCCCATAGCAACAGTCTGTTATACATAGCAACGGTCTGTTCTACATAGCAACGGTCTGTTCTACATAGCAACGGTCTGTTATACATAGCAACGGTCTGCTATACAGAATAACAGACCGCAGAACGCCGTGATTGACCAATCAGAATCGAGTATTCAACACAGCCGTGTATTAACTTTGTGTATTAACTGTGTGTATTAACTGTGTGTATGAACTGTGTGTATTAACTGTGTGTAATAACTGTGTGTATTACCTGTGTGTATTAACTGTGTGTATTAACTGTGTGTGTGTGTGTTAGTGTGTAAGTTTAAGGCTCATAAGCGCTGTGCAGTCAGAGCCACCAACAACTGTAAATGGACGACGCTGGCCTCTATCGGGAAGGACATCATCGAGGACGAGGACGGGGTGAGACACACATGTATATTCCTGCACTCTAACAGTGACAGTGAACGCCTCGTCTCCAGCTGACCTCTGACCTCTGACCTCTGTCCTCAGGTGTCGATGCCTCATCAGTGGTTGGAAGGGAACCTGCCGGTCTCCGCTAAGTGTAACGTCTGTGATAAAACCTGTGGCAGCGTCCTCCGTCTGCAGGACTCGAGGTGTCTCTGGTGTAAAGCCATGGTGAGACTGGGAGAGACCGGGAGAGACCGGGAGAGACCGGGAGAGACCGGGAGAGACCGGGAGAGACCGCGAGAGACTGGGAGAGACCGGGAGAGACCGCGAGAGACTGGGAGAGACTGGGAGAGACCGGGAGAGAACGGGAGAGACCGGGAGAGACCGGGAGAGACCGGGAGAGACCGGGAGAGACCGGGAGAGACTGGGAGAGACCGGGAGAGACCGGGAGAGACCGGGAGAGACCGGGAGAGACCGGGAGAGACTGGGAGAGACCGGGAGAGAACGGGAGAGACCGGGAGAGACTGGGAGAGACCGGGAGAGAACGGGAGAGACTGGGAGAGACTGGGAGAGACCGCGAGAGACCGGGAGAGACTGGGAGAGACTGGGAGAGACCGGGAGAGACTGGGAGAGACCGCGAGAGACTGGGAGAGACTGGGAGAGACTGGGAGAGACCGGGAGAGACCGGGAGAGACTGGGAGAGACTGGGAGAGACCGGGAGAGACTGGGAGAGACCGCGAGAGACTGGGAGAGACCGGGAGAGACTGGGAGAGACCGGGAGAGACCGGGAGAGACCGGGAGAGACCGGGAGAGACCGGGAGAGACCGGGAGAGACCGGGAGAGACTGGGAGAGACTGGGAGAGACCGGGAGAGACTGATTTCATGAACGAATGAGGTCTAGTACGGTTGTAGTTTGGGTGTAGTTCAGGTATAGTTCTAGTGTACTCCAGGTGTAGTCCAGGTATAGTCCAGGTGTAGTCCAGGTGTAGTTCTAGTGTAGTTCAGGTGTAGTTATAGTGTAGTTCAGGTGTAGTTCAGGTGTAGATCATCTTACCATGTAGACCTAGTCCCGGTGTAGTTCAGGTGTAGTTTAGGTGTTGTCCAGATATAGTTCAGGTGTAGTCCGGATGTAGTTTAGGTGTAGTCCAGGTGTAATCCAAGTGTAGTTCAGGTCTAGTTCAGGTGTAGTTCAGGTGTAGTTTAGGTGTAGTTCAGGTGTAGTCCAGGTGTAGTCCAGTTGTAGTTTAGGTGTAGTTCAGGTGTAGTCCAGGTGTAGTTTAGGTGTAGTTCAGGTGTAGTTAAGGTGTAGTCCAGGTGTAGTCCAGGTGTAGTTCCAGTGTAGTCCAGGTGTAGTTTAGGTGTAGTTCCGGTGTAGTCCAGGTGTAGTCCAGGTGTAGTTTAGGTGTAGTTCCCGTGTAGTCCAGGTGTAGTTTAGGTGTAGTCCAGTTGTAGTTTAGGTGTAGTTCCGGTGTAGTCCAGGTGTAGTCCAGGTGTAGTTCAGGTGTAGTTCAGGTGTAGTCCAGGTGTAGTCCAGGTGTAGTTAAGGTGTAGTCCAGGTGTAGTTTAGGTGTAGTTCCCGTGTAGTTTAGGTGTAGTTCCGGTGTAGTTTAGGTGTAGTTCCGGTGTAGTTTAGGTGTAGTCCAGTTGTAGTTTAGGTGTAGTCCAGTTGTAGTTTAGGTGTAGTTCCGGTGTAGTCCAGGTGTAGTCCAGGTGTAGTTCAGGTGTAGTCCAGGTGTAGTTAAGTTGTAGTCCAGGTGTAGTCCAGGTGTAGTTCAGGTGTAGTCCAGGTGTAGTCCAGGTGTAGTTAAGGTGTAGTTCAGGTGATATGTTTTAGAGTTTGTGTGTACCTGTAAAGTGAACTACAGACAGGTGGTGAGGTGTGTCCCTCTGTCCTCCAGGTGCACTCTGGCTGTAAGGACCAGCTGTCCTCTAAATGTCCTCTGGGTCAGTGTAAAGTGTCCGTCATCCCTCCGACTGCACTCAACAGCATCGACTCTGACGGTGAGATTCATCAATACATCTGATCAACCATCAAGCTTCGGTTATACTTATACTACTGACTAATACTACTGACTAATACTACTGACTAATACTACTGACTTATACTACTGACTTATACTACTGACTAATACTACTGACTTATACTACTGACTTATACTACTGACTAATACTACTGACTTATACTACTGACTTATACTACTGACTTATACTACTGACTAATACTACTGACTAATACTACTGACTAATACTACTGACTTATACTACTGACTTATACTACTGACTTATACTACTGACTTATACTACTGACTAATACTACTGACTTATACTACTGACTTATACTACTGACTAATACTACTGACTTATACTACTGACTTATACTACTGACTAATACTACTGACTTATACTACTGACTTATACTACTGACTTATACTACTGACTAATACTACTGACTTATACTACTGACTTATACTACTGACTTATACTACTGACTTATACTACTGAGTTATACTACTGACTTATACTACTGACTAATACTACTGACTAATACTACTGACTTATACTACTGACTTATACTACTGACTTATACTACTGACTTATACTACTGACTTATACTACTGACTTATACTACTGACTTATACTACTGACTAATACTACTGACTTATACTACTGACTAATACTACTGACTTATACTACTGACTAATACTACTGACTAATACTACTGACTTATACTACTGACTTATACTACTGACTTATACTACTGACTTATACTACTGACTAATACTACTGACTTATACTACTGAGTTATACTACTGACTTATACTACTGACTTATACTACTGACTAATACTACTGACAAATACAACTTATTCTCCGCCCGTCCGTGTCCGTGTACGTCGACAGGTGAAAACCCGCCGCTCAGACAGAACCCTCGCCACCAGAATGGCGGTGTCTGATGGCGTGACGTCACTGTCTCTCGTGGAGACTATTGACTGACTGTTGGTCTGTGTTAACTTCAGGTTTCTGGAAGGCGTCCTGTCCCCCGTCCTGCACCAGTCCTCTGCTGGTGTTTGTCAACTCTAAGAGTGGAGACAATCAGGGCGTGAAGTTCCTGAGACGCTTCAAACAGCTGCTGAACCCAGCTCAGGTGTTCGACCTGATGAACGGGGGACCGCACCTGGGGTGAGACAGTTAGCCAGAGAGACACACAGAGTGTCTTCTATTTAAAGAGGTTCATGTGTAAACAGTAAACCTGTCTGTCAGTCTGCGTTTGTTCCAGAAGTTTGACACGTTCAGGATCTTGGTGTGTGGAGGAGACGGCAGCGTCGGCTGGGTTCTGTCTGAGATCGACGCTCTTACGCTGCACAAACAGGTCCGTTTGAATTTATCCTTCAGAGGTTGTTGTTCTACGGGAGAAGAAAAGTTCTCTGGTCAAATATTAGAAATGTTCCTTTGTGTGTCGTCTCGTTCTGTTCCTATGAATGAATGTAAAGATGTCCAAACCCCTGATCTGAATCTGTTGTTGTTGCAGTGTCAGCTGGGAGTTCTTCCTCTGGGGACCGGGAACGATCTGGCCCGGGTTCTGGGTTGGGGTTCAGCCTGCGACGACGACACACAGCTGCCTCAGATACTGGAGAAACTGGAGAGAGCCAGCACCAAGATGCTAGACAGGTACCTGATGTGAGACAGGTACCTGATGTGAGACAGGTACCTGATGTGAGACAGGTGACTGGTGTGAGACAGGTACCTGGTGTGAGACAGGTGACTGATGTGAGACAGGTACCTGATGTGAAACAGGTGACTGATGTGAGACAGGTACCTGGTGTGAGACAGGTGACTGGTGTGAGACAGGTGACTGGTGTGAGACAGGTGACTGGTGTGAGACAGGTACCTGATGTGAGACAGGTGACTGGTGTGAGACAGGTGACTGGTGTGAGACAGGTGACTGATGTGAGACAGGTACCTGATGTGAGACAGGTGACTGATGTGTGACAGGTGACTGGTGTGAGACAGATGACTGATGTGAGACAGGTACTGGATGTGAGACAGGTGACTGATGTGAGACAGGTACCTGATGTGAGACAGGTACCTGATGTGAGACAGGTGACTGGTGTGAGACAGGTGACTGGTGTTAGACAGGTGACTGATGTGAGACAGGTGAGTGATGACAGACAGGGGAGTGATGTGAGACAGGTGAGTGATGTGAGACAGGTTAGTGATGTGAGACAGGTGACTGATGTGAGACAGGTGAGTGATGACAGACAGGTGACTGATGTGTG
>CAKAOJ020000368.1:427500-476393 GCA_916701645.2 Sebastolobus alascanus
TTCTGCTGGTTCACACCACTAACTGGTGGGTGTCTGTGTGTGTGTGTCTGTGTGTGTGTGTGTGTCTGTGTGTGTGTGTGTGTGTGTGTGTCTGTGTGTGTGTGTGTGTGTGTCTGTGTGTGTGTGTGTGTCTGTGTGTGTGTGTGTGTGTGTGTGTCTGTGTGTGTGTGTCTGTGTGTGTGTGTGTGTCTGTGTGTGTGTGTGTGTGTCTGTGTGTGTGTGTCTGTGTGTGTGTGTGTGTGTGTGTGTGTGTGTGTGTGCAGTGCGATGGGCGTCCGATCCCTCTGCCCAGTCTGCAAGGCATCGCTGTGTTGAACATACCGAGTTACGCTGGAGGAACCAACTTCTGGGGCGGAACCAAAGAGGACGACGTAAGAACTGTTATCATGTTTATTGATCAGTTATTGATCAGTGATGTCACCTGTCTGTGTATTGATCAGTGATGTCACCTGTCTGTGTATTGATCAGTGATATCACCTGTCTGTCTCTCAGACGTTCACAGCTCCGTCCTTTGACGATAAGATCCTGGAGGTGGTGGCGGTGTTCGGCAGCATGCAGATGGCCGTTTCCCGAGTCATCAACCTGCAGCACCACCGCATCGCACAGGTGCACTCGTCTGTCTGTCTGTCTGTCTGTCTGTCCACCTGTCTGTCTGTCTGTCCACCTGTCTGTCTGTCTGTCCACCTGTCTGTCCACCTGTCTGTCTGTCTGTCCGCCTGTCTGTCTGTCTGTCTGTCTGTCTGTCCACCTGTCTGTCCACCTGTCTGTCCACCTGTCTGTCCTTCTGTCTCTCTGTCTGTCTGTCTGACCCTGTCTGTCTCACTGTCTGTCTGTCTGTCTGTCCACCTGTCTGTCCTTCTGTCTCTCTGTCTGTCTGTCTGACCCTGTCTGTCTGTCTGTCTGTCTGTCTTCTGTCCACCTGTCTGTCCACCTGTCTGTCCACCTGTCTGTCCTTCTGTCTCTCTGTCTGTCTGTCTGACCCTGTCTGTCTCACTGTCTGTCTGTCTGTCTGTCCACCTGTCTGTCCTTCTGTCTCTCTGTCTGTCTGTCTGTCTGACCCTGTCTGTCTCACTGTCTCAGTGTCGGATGGTGAAGATCACCGTCCTGGGTGATGAAGGCGTCCCGGTGCAGGTGGACGGAGAAGCGTGGGTCCAGCCTCCGGGTTACATCAAGATTATCCACAAGAACCGAACCCAGACCCTCACCAGAGACAGAGTGAGTACTGACCCAGACCCTCACCAGAGACAGAGTGAGTACTGACCCAGACCCTCACCAGAGACAGAGTGAGTACTGACCCAGACCCTCACCAGAGACAGAGTGAGTACTGATCCAGACCCCGACCAGAGACAGAGTGAGCACTGATCCAGACTCTCACCAGAGACAGAGTGAGTACTGATCCAGACCCTCACCAGAGACAGAGTGAGTTCTGACCCAGACCCTCACCAGAGACAGAGTGAGTACTGACCCAGACCCTCACCAGAGACAGAGTGAGTTCTGACCCAGACCCTCACCAGAGACAGAGTGAGTTCTGACCCAGACCCTCACCAGAGACAGAGTGAGTTCTGACCCAGACCCTCACCAGAGACAGAGTGAGTTCTGACCCAGACCCTCACCAGAGACAGAGTGAGTACTGACCCAGACCCTCACCAGAGACAGAGTGAGTACTGACCCAGACCCTCACCAGAGACAGAGTGAGTACTGACCCAGACTCTCACCAGAGACAGAGTGAGTTCTGATCCAGACCCTCACCAGAGACAGAGTGAGTTCTGATCCAGACCCTCACCAGAGACAGAGTGAGTTCTGATCCAGACCCTCACCAGAGACAGAGTGAGTACTGACCCAGACCCTCACCAGAGACAGAGTGAGTTCTGATCCAGACCCTCACCAGAGACAGAGTGAGTACTGATCCAGATCCTCACCGTTAGTGTTTATGTGTTTCAGGCGTTTGAGAGCACCCTGAAGTCGTGGGAAGACAAACAGAAGTGTGAGTTTCCCCGGACCCCCCCCCCTCAGCCCCCTCAGCCCCCCCACTCCTTCCAGCCAGAGATTGTCTCTGAAGAAGAGGCGTCACTCGTCAGCGAGTTGGGTCAGGCAGCAGGAGCTCTCATACACAGGTAAAAGGATAAACAGGTGTTACCGATCGTTAAAGCTTCAGTAGGCAGAATCAAGCAAATATGATTAAAAAAAGATATTTTTATAAAACGGTCATTATATCGTGACAGTAGTTCATGAAACAGGGGACCTGAAAATAATCAAGTTCCTCTGTGTCCTCCGGTGCTCCTAACGGCATCTGAAGGATTTCACTTACCGGAGGAAAACAAGGTCCGCTGCCCAGCTGCAGTCTATGAGAGCCGGCTGTCAATCACTCTGAACTCCGACCAAACGGTCAAACTAGGCAGCGCTGATCAGATATGAATCAATATTCTGTTACTGTAATGACTATTTCTCTCCTCAGATGTTCTCTGAATCATCTTGTAGTTACTGTTTAGCTGTAAAATGAGAAAGTTTGTGACGCGGCCGCCATTGTAAAATCTGTTGAAGGAAGCCAAGTTCTGGTCACATGGCCGGAGCACAGATAAATAGGAACGCTCTCTCTCTCTGAAATGACCTGTGATTGGTCAAAATCTGCCGTCACTAGATGTTCTAAAGAACACTTGAATTACAATATGCTGAAAGGTTATTATGGGATGTTTGCCAAATGATGCCAAAAATATACTGTCTACTGCAGCTTTAATGTTAATGGAACCACTGATTCATATTCTAATTCTCCTGATGGACAATAAATACTTCATATTATAAAGTCCATGATCCAGGGGGTTGGAGGGATCATGTCTCATAGTGATGTTTTTAAAGGTCTATGTTTCTAGTGTAAGAGTTCAAGGATGGACTGCTTCCCTGTGGAAGACTCGACCACAATTGTCTCCAATCGCTTGAGTCCCCAGTTAGTTGGAGATGGTGTATTTGGTGCCACGGCAAGAGCTTGTCCCCAACAGTGTCTTGGTACACTGCTCTTTTGAGGTGCTGCTCCAGTGCCTCCTTAGTTGGGGGGTTTGCTCCATTCCTCTTTCTTTCTTTGTCAACAACTCAAGACGAGCTTGATCGATATTGAGTTGGCTGCTGTTGCGATCGTCGAGGAGAATAGTGAAGCCTCGTTGGAGCCTTTGACAGAGCCATGAGCGTGCAGTAGCATCCTTCTCTTCACTCTTGTTCTTGTTTTATCATCCACAAGAAACAGATCAGATTGTCCGTTACATGCATGAAGAGGGAGATACAAGGATGCTACTCCATGTGGCGGATGCTGTAAGAAAAGGCTTTAAAAAGATCACCCTGCGCACTGTGGACACGTGTTGTGGTCCTACCCATCGGCATCAGCATCATTGCGAGGAAGATCAGCAGATGCTTGCAAAGATGACTATCTAAGGATCCAAATGTGGCATCTGCCGGTATCCAGGCTGAGTCACGGCTGAGGCACGAGGTGCTGATGGGGTCTGTAGCAATAGGATGCGCAGGTATAGGCTACTTCCCAGCGACCAGGGTCGACAATGTCCAGGGCAAAGAGCGGCAACATCTGGTCCAGGAGAAAGTGTGGGTAGGCGTGGAGGAGGTACAAGCCAGCAGGATGGTAGGGATGGGACAGCAAGGATGGGTAAATAGATGGGAAAGATCACCTGGTCAAACATCTGGCAAGCAGACTTCCATCGTATCAGGTTCTTAGTCCAAGCTGTCTACGATATCTTCGACCTTTCTGTCCTCATTGTTCTGGATTAGGATCTTTGGAACACCTCTTTAGCAGCTGCCCAAAAGTCCTTGGAGACGGGCGCTAACGCTGCCGCCATGAACAAGTGCTTAACGCAGTCGATGAGAGTGTAGCCACGGCCCTCAACACCAGCAAGGGCCACCGCCAGCCAAAGACCATCACAGAGCCGGAGAGAAGCCCAACCTACAACCAAGAGCAAAGTCTGGTCTCAGCAACCGACTGGCAACTGGAGGTGGACTCGGGCAAGTAGATGAAGTTCCCGGCCTGGATAACATCAACACGGCTTCGGCCAGACCTGATCATTGTTTCAGAGTCCACCTGAAGGAAGAGCTTGTTTCAGAGTCCATTTGAAGGAAGAGCTTGTTTCAGAGTCCACTTTTAGGAAGAGCTTGTTTCAGAGTCCACTTTTAGGAAGAGCTTGTTTCAGAGTCCACCTGAAGGAAGAGCTTGTTTCAGAGTCCATTTGAAGGAAGAGCTTGTTTCAGAGTCCACTTTTAGGAAGAGCTTGTTTCAGAGTCCACCTGAAGGAAGAGCTTGTTTCAGAGTCCACCTGAAGGAAGAGCTTGTTTCAGAGTCCACCTGAAGGAAGAGCTTGTTTCAGAGTCCACCTGAAGGAAGAGCTTGTTTCAGAGTCCACCTGAAGGAAGAGCTTGTTTCAGAGTCCACCTGAAGGAAGAGCTTGTTTCAGAGTCCACCTGAAGGACGAGCTTGTTTCAGAGTCCACCTGAAGGAAGAGCTTGTTTCAGAGTCCACCTGAAGGAAGAGCTTGTTTCAGAGTCCACCTGAAGGAAGAGCTTGTTTCAGAGTCCACCTGAAGGAAGAGCTTGTTTCAGAGTCCACCTGAAGGAAGAGCTTGTTTCAGAGTCCACCTGGAGGAATAGCGTATGGATGAGGCCAATGAGACCCCAACTTCCATCACTGATGATGCATCCCAGCACATCTGCAGGATGTATCTGTCTGACAGATGTTTGACTTTTTAAGCAAACTTCTTAAGGCCATATTGAATATTGTTCCAAACCGGCACGACGGACACATTTCGGGGGTCAGGATCACGGACTAATGTTGTATTATATTATTTTGTGTTTCAGTATTCGTGAAGTGGCCGAGTCTCACCACAGTCTGGAACAGGAACTGGCTCATGCTGTCAACGCCAGCTCCAAGGCCATGGACGTGGTCTACTCCAACTCCAAGAGCTCCGGGGTACGAAACACAAGTTACTGGTCTCCTCTGTCCTGACCTGGTCTCTGTCCTGACCTGGTCTCTCCTGTCCAGACCTAATTTTTGTCCTGTCCTGGTCTCTACTGTCCTGACCTGCTTTCTGTCCTGACCTAGTCTCTTTCCTCTCCTGGTCTTTTCTGTCCTGGTCTCTGTCCTGACCTAGTCTCTTTCCTCTCCTGGTCTCTGTCCTGACCTAGTCTCTTTCCTCTCCTGGTCTTCTCTGGCCTGGTCTCTGTCCTGATCTAGTCTTTGTCCTCTTCTGGTCTCTGTCCTCTTCTAGTCTCTGTCCTCTCCTGGTCTCTGTCCTCTTCTGGTCTCTGTCCTCTTCTAGTCTCTGTCCTCTTCTAGTCTCTGTCCTCTCCTGGTCTCTGTCCTCTTCTGGTCTCTGTCCTCTTCTAGTCTTTGTCCTCTTCTGGTCTCTGTCCTCTTCTAGTCTATGTCCTCTCCTGGTCTCTGTCCTCTTCTGGTCTCTGTCCTCTTCTAGTCTCTGTCCTCTTCTAGTCTCTGTCCTCTCCTAGTCTTTGTCCTCTTCTGGTCTCTGTCCTCTTCTAGTCTATGTCCTCTCCTGGTCTCTGTCCTCTTCTGGTCTCTGTCCTCTTCTAGTCTATGTCCTCTCCTGGTCTCTGTCCTCTTCTGGTCTCTGTCCTCTTCTAGTCTCTGTCCTCTCCTGGTCTCTGTCCTCTTCTGGTCTCTGTCCTCTTCTAGTCTCTGTCCTCTCCTGGTCTCTGTCCTCTTCTAGTCTTTGTCCTCTTCTGGTCTCTGTCCTCTCAACATGTATGAATTGACTTGTGTGATATTAATTATAATATTTATAATGATTTTATTCAGTCAAATCAAATACTGAACCCGTCTGTCTGTCGTCTGTCTGTCTGTCTCCCTCTCTCTCTGTCTGTCTCTCTGTCTGTCTCTCTCTCTGTCTGTTTGTCTGTCTGTCTGTCTCTCTGTCTGTCTGTCTGTCTCCCTGTCTCTATCTCTCTCCCTCTCTGTCTGTCTCTCTCTCTCTATGTCTCTCTGTCTGTCTCCCTGTCTGTCTGTCTGTCTGTCTGTCTGTCTGTCTGTCTGTCTCTCTGTCTGTCTGTCTGTCTGTCTCTCTGTCTGTCTCCCTGTCTCTCTCTCTCTCTGTCTCCCTGTCTCCCTCTCTGTCTGTCTGTCTGTCTGTCTGTCTGTCTGTCTCCCTGTCTGTCTCTCTGTCTGTCTCCCTGTCTGTCTCTCTGTCTGTCTCCCTGTCTCCCTCTCTCTCTGTCTCCCTGTCTCTCTGTCTCTCTGTCTCCCTGTCTCCCTCTCTGTCTGTCTGTCTGTCTCCCTGTCTCCCTCTCTCTCTGTCTCCCTGTCTCCCTCTCTCTCTGTCTCCCTGTCTCCCTCTCTCTCTGTCTCCCTGTCTCTCTCTCTCTCTGTCTCCCTGTCTCCCTGTCTGTCTCCAGGCTCTGAGCTGCAGTGTGGTCCTGCAGATGGTCATTAACGTCAAAGCTTTACTCAGTGAGACTGAACTGCTGCTCGCTGGAAAGATGTCCATGGTAACTGTCTCCACCTGTCCACCCGTCCACTTGTCCACCTGTCCACCTGTCCACCTGTCCTCCTGTCCACCTGTCCACCTGTCCACCTGTCCTCCTGTCCACCTGTCCACCTGTCCACCTGTCCACCTGTCCTCCTGTCCACCTGTCGTCCTGTCCACCTGTCCACCTGTCCACCTGTCCTCCTGTCCACCTGTTCACCTGTCCACTTGTTCACCTGTCCACTTGTCCACCTGTCCTCCTGTCCACCTGTCCTGTCCACCTGTCCACCTGTCCTCCTGTCCTCCTGTCCACCTGTCGTCCTGTCCACCTGTCCACCTGTCCACCTGTCCTCCTGTCCACCTGTTCACCTGTCCACTTGTTCACCTGTCCACTTGTCCACCTGTCCACCTGTCCACCTGTCCTCCTGTCCACCTGTCCACCTGTCCTCCTGTCCACCTGTCCACCTGTTCACCTGTCCACTTGTCCACCTGTCCACCTGTCCACCTGTCCTCCTGTCCACCTGTCCACCTGTCCACTTGTCCTCCTGTCCACCTGTCCACCTGTCCACCTGTCCACTTGTCCACTTGTCAACCTGTCCACCTGTCCACCTGTTCACCTGTCCACCTGTCCTCCTGTCCACCTGTTCACCTGTCCACTTGTCCACCTGTCCACCTGTTCACCTGTCCACTTGTCCACCTGTCCACCTGTCCTCCTGTCCACCTGTCCACTTGTCCTCCTGTCCACCTGTCCACCTGTTCACCTGTCCACCTGTCCTCCTGTCCACCTGTCCTCCTGTCCACCTGTCCACCTGTTCACCTGTCCACCTGTCCTCCTGTCCACCTGTCCACCTGTTCACCTGTCCACCTGTCCTCCTGTCCACCTGTCCACTTGTCCTCCTGTCCACCTGTCCACCTGTTCACCTGTCCACCTGTCCTCCTGTCCACCTGTCCACCTGTCCACTTGTCCACCTGTCCACCTGTCCACCTGTCCTCCTGTCCACCTGTCCACCTGTTCACCTGTCCACCTGTCCACCTGTTCACCTGTCCACTTGTCCACCTGTCCACCTGTCCACCTGTCCTCCTGTCCACCTGTCCACCTGTTCTCTCTGCATGTCTCTAATACACATTTTATCATCTGAAGATGTTTTAGACATTTCTGTTATAATGAGCTCCCTGTGTGTGTGTGTGTGTGTATGTGTGTGTGTGTGTGTGTGTGTGTGTGTGTGTGTGTGTGTGTGTGTGTGTGTCTGTGTGTGTCCCTGTGTGTGTGTGTGTCTCTGTGTGTCTGTGTGTGTGTGTGTGTGTGTGTGTGTGTGTGTGCGTGTGTGTCTGTGTGTGTCTGTGTCTGTGGCTGTGTGTGTGTGTGTGTCTCTGTGTGTCTGTGTGTGTGTGTGTGTGTGTGTGTGTGTGTCTGTCTGTGTGTGTGTGTGTGTGTGTGTGTGTGTGTGTCTCTGTGTGTGTGTGTGTGTGTGTGTGTGTGTGTGTGTGTGTGTGTGTGTCTGTGTGCGTCTCTCTGTGTGTGTGTGTGTGTGTGTGTGTCTCTGTGTGTGCCTGTGTGTGTCTCTGTGTGTGTCTCTGTGTGTGTCTCTGTGTGTGTCTCTGTCTGTGTGTGTCTCTGTGCGTCTCTCTGTGTGTGTCTCTGTGTCTCTGTGTGTGTGTGTGTCTCTGTGTGTGTCTCTGTGTCTCTCTCTCTGTGTGTGTCTCTGTGTCTCTCTCTGTGTGTCTCTGTGTGTGTCTCTGTGTGTGTCTCTGTGTGTGTCTCTGTGTGTGTCTCTGTGTGTGTCTCTGTGTGTCTCTGTGTGTGTCTCTGTGTGTGTCTCTGTGTGTGTGTGTGTCTCTGTGTGTGTCTCTCTGTGTGTCTCTGTGTGTGTCTCTGTGTGTGTCTCTGTGTGTCTCTGTGTGTGTGTGTGTGTGCCTCTGTGTCTCTGTGTGTGTCTCTGTGTGTGTCTCTGTGTGTGTGTGTGTGTGTGTCTCTGTGTGTGTCTCTGTGTGTCTCTGTGTGTGCCTCTGTGTCTCTGTGTGTGTCTCTGTGTGTGTCTCTGTGTGTGTCTCTGTGTGTGTGTGTGCAGCAGCTCGACCCCCCCCAGCAGGATCAGCTGAATGCAGCTCTGAACTCGGTTGCTCAGCAGCTCCGCCGGCTGGCTGATGTTTCCTGGTTGTGTCCCGTCATCGACCCCTCGGACCACGAGGTAGACCTCCGTTAGGACCGGATCTACAAGTCCTGCTAGTACCCGGGTACACCTGTCTATCCACCTGTCTGTCCACCTGTCTGTCTGTATAAACCTGTCTGTGTGTGTTTCAGGGTCCTCTGACAGATTTCTCAAAACGCAGTAGGAGCGCAAAATTTCGTCTCGTCCCGAAGTTTAAAAAAGACAAAAACAACAAGAACAAAGAGACCTGCACTACTCTGTCTCTGCCAGGTGAGCTGTCTCTACCTGTCTCTGTCTCTGTCTCTGTCTCTACCTGTCTCTGTCTCTGTCTCTGTCTCTGTCTCTACCTGTCTCTGTCTCTGTCTCTACCTGTCTCTGTCTCTGTCTCTGTCTCTACCTGTCTCTGTCTCTGTCTCTGTCTCTACCTGTCTCTGTCTCTGTCTATGTCTCTACCTGTCTCTGTCTCTGTCTATGTCTCTACCTGTCTCTGTCTCTGTCTCTGTCTCTACCTGTCTCTGTCTCTGTCTCTGTCTCTACCTGTCTCTGTCTCTGTCTCTGTCTCTACCTGTCTCTGTCTCTGTCTATGTCTCTACCTGTCTCTGTCTCTGTCTCTGTCTCTACCTGTCTCTGTCTCTGTCTATGTCTCTACCTGTCTCTGTCTCTGTCTCTGTCTCTACCTGTCTCTGTCTCTACCTGTCTCTGTCTCTGTCTATGTCTCTACCTGTCTCTGTCTCTGTCTCTGTCTCTACCTGTCTCTGTCTGTACCTGTCTCTGTCTCTGTCTCTACCTGTCTCTGTCTCTGTCTATGTCTCTACCTGTCTCTGTCTCTGTCTCTACCTGTCTCTGTCTCTACCTGTCTCTGTCTGTACCTGTCTCTGTCTCTGTCTCTACCTGTCTCTGTCTGTCTCTACCTGTCTCTGTCTGTACCTGTCTCTGTCTCTGTCTGTACCTGTCTCTGTCTCTGTCTCTGTCTCTGTCTCTACCTGTCTCTGTCTCTGTCTCTGTCTGTACCTGTCTCTGTCTCTGTCTCTGTCTCTGTCTCTACCTGTCTCTGTCTCTGTCTCTGTCTGTACCTGTCTCTGTCTCTCTCTCTACCTGTCTCTGTCTGTCTCTGTCTCTGTCTGTACCTGTCTCTGTCTCTGTCTATGTCTCTACCTGTCTCTGTCTCTGTCTATGTCTCTACCTGTCTCTGTCTCTGTCTCTACCTGTCTCTGTCTGTCTCTACTTGTCTCTGTCTGTACCTGTCTCTGTCTCTGTCTCTACCTGTCTCTGTCTGTCTCTGTCTCTGATTGTTGGTTCTAGTTGGTACAGATCTGAATTCTGGTGAAATCACTTTTCGGTTTGTTTTCGGTGTCTCAGTTCACCAGTGGGGGACGGACGAGGTGGGGGCGTGGCTGGACTTTCTCTGTCTCACTGAGTATAAGGACATCTTTATCGGACATGACGTCCGCGGAGCTGAGCTCATCCACCTGGAGAGGAGGGACCTGAAGGTACCACCGCTAGCTCTGATGGCTAACTGCTAACTGCTAACTGCTAACGGCTAACTGCTAACGGCTAACTGCTAACTGCTAACTGCTAACGGCTAACTGCTAACTGCTAACGGCTAACTGCTAACTGCTAACGGCTAACTGCTAACTGCTAACTGCTAACGGCTAACTGCTAACGGCTAACTGTGCAGAGTGTTTGGTCGGCTGCATGGACGAGTAACTGCATGACGGACGTTTGGTTATAGTTAGTCTCTGTCTGGTTACCAAATAATAACAATAACAATAATAAAAATAATAATAATAATATCTGTGTGTGTCTGTGTGTGTGTGTGTGTGTGTGTGTGTGTCTGTGTCTGTTCAGGACCTCGGGGTGACGAAGGTCGGTCACATGAAGAGGATCCTTCAGGGCATCAGAGAGCTGAACAGGAACAGCAGCGCCAGCGAGGCCTGACTGCTGCCAGGTGATTATTATTATTATTTTTATTATTTATTATTATTATTATTTATTATCATTGTTGTTGTTATTATTTATTATTGTTATTATTTATTATTATTATTATTATCATTGCTGTTGTTAATATTTATTATTGTTATTATTTATTATTATTGTTATTATTAATTATTATTGTTGTTATTGCTATTATTCATTATTATTATTATCAAATAGTTATTATATTTATTATTATTATTGTTATTATTATTTATTTTCTGGGCTTGGGATGCATGAAAACTCACTAAATTTAACACACACTTCAGAACTGGTGTAAATACCGTAGTTGTGCAGTGATTGGGCTGTGGGCGTGGCCGGCGAGCTCCACGGCGGGCTCCACTGTGGGCTCCACGGCGGGCTTCACGGTGGGCTCCACGGCGGGCTCCACGGTGGGCTCCACGGCGGGCTCCATGGTGGGCTCCACGGTGGGCTCCACTGTGGGCTCCACGGTGGGCTCCACGGTGGGCTCCACGTGCTCCACGGTGGGCTCCACGGTGGGCTCCACGGTGGGCTCCACGGTGGGCTCCACGTGCTCCACGATGGGCTCCACGGCGGGCTCCACGGCGGGCTCCACGGCGGGCTTCACGGCGAGCTCCACGGTGGGCTCCACGGTGGGCTCCACGGCGGGCTCCACGGTGGGCTCCACGGTGGGCTCCACTGTGGGCTCCACGGCGGGCTCCATGGCGGGCTCCACGGTGGGCTCCACTGTGGGTTCCACGGTGGGCTCCACGTGCTCCACGGTGGGCTCCACGGTGGGCTCTACGGTGGTCTCCACGGCGGGCTCCACGTTGGGCTCCACGGTGGGCTCCACGTGCTCCACGGTGGGCTCCACGGTGGGCTCCACGGTGGGCTCCACGTGCTCCACGATGGGCTCCACGGCGGGCTCCACGGTGGGCTCCACGGTGGGCTCCACGGCGGGCTCCACGGCGGGCTCCACTGTGGGCTCCACGGTGGGCTTCACGGCGAGCTCCACGGTGGGCTCCACGGCGGGCTCCACGGTTGGCTCCACGGCGGGCTTCATGGTGGGCTCCACGGCGGGCTCCACTGTGGGCTCCACGGTGGGCTCCACGGCGAGCTCCACGGTGGGCTCCACGGCGAGCTCCACGGTGGGCTCCACGGCGGGCTTCACGGTGGGCTCCACGGCGGGCTTCATGGTGGGCTCCACGTTGGGCTCCACGGTGGGCTCCACGGCGGGCTCCACGGTGGGCTCCACGGTGGGCTCCACGGTGGGCTCCACGGTGGGCTCCACGGCGGGCTCCACTGTGGGCTCCACGGTGGGCTCCACGGCGAGCTCCACGGTGGGCTCCACGGCGGGCTTCACGGTGGGCTCCACGGCGGGCTTCATCGTGGGCTCCACGTTGGGCTCCACGGTGGGCTCCACGGTGGGCTCCACGGTGGGCTCCACGGTGGGCTCCACGGCGGGCTTCAAACACACGCTAGAGTTGGATAAAGTTGATGTTTATGAAATCTGGTGAGATCATTGTTCTCGTTGTTGTTGTTGTTGTTGTTGTTGCTATAGCAACGGCTGTCTGCTCTCCTCCTACCTCTGCTGCCATCGACCACCTGACCTGACCTCTGACCTCTGACCTGGAACCAGCCTTTGACATCATATCTGGAGCTCACAGTGATCGGAGCAGGACCAGAGGACCAATCAGATGATCCACTAGTGCCTTGTCATCTCAACCACTAACCAATCAGTATCCAGGGGGGGGGGGTCAGAGACACCAGAGCCATATAGACACTGAGTTGAGACGATGGGATGGAGCGGGACGGAGACCAGTTTACTGTAAAACACCTGGTAACTTTACTACCAGTGTGACCTTTACTCCTGACCTTTACTACCAGTGTGACCTTTACTCCTGACCTTTACTACCAGTGTGACCTTTACTCCTGACCTTTACTATCAGTGTGACCTTTACTCCTGACCTTTACTACCAGTGTGATCTTTACTACCAGGTGACCTTTACAAAGACTCTCCAGTGACTCAGAGACTCCGTGATGCCGGACCCGGGTCTCCAGCAGAGTCTCAGCTGGGTCCTGGACCACGTATGAGCCGGATCTGGCCCGTAGATGTCTCAGGTTCTGGATGTTTGGACTGTTAGATTCGGAGAACCAGCTCCAGTCAAACGGACTCAGGACTGGAGTCCGGCATGACTCCAGAAACCATGTTTGACCTATTTAGGCCACTGTGATCTACCTGCGTCCTCCTCAGTGGAGACGGACACCTCAAACAGGGACGCTGTGAGGAGACGGACTCCTCAAACAGGGACTCTGTGAGGAGACGGACACCTCAAACAGGGACTCTGTGAGGAGACGGACTCCTCAAACAGGGACGCTGTGAGGAGACGGACTCCTCAAACAGGGACTCTGTGAGGAGACGGACACCTCAAACAGGGACGCTGTGAGGAGACGGACTCCTCAAACAGGGACGCTGTGAGGAGACGGACACCTCAAACAGGGACTCTGTGAGGAGACGGACACCTCAAACAGGGACGCTGTGAGGGGACGGACACTTTGAACTGTCCTCTGTGGGACTTTTGTACTAAAAGACGTATTTATTATTTCTCTGTAATGAGTTGATATTTAGAGTCTTTAAAAACAGGAAGTGGTAAACAGTGACGAGGAGACTCTCCTGAACCAATCAGGTAGTCTGACGAAGACTCTGACGAAGACTCTGACGAAGACTCTGACGAAGACTCTGCAGCGACAGTCGGATCAGTCGATGAAGACGAGCTACGTCTCCTGAAGCTGATGAATCATTTCAACCTTTTATCAAATAAAACTGCGTCGGTTTCATATCAGCGTTAATTTCACGTCTTCAGTCGTTATTTTGGATCTTTGTTTGTTTTTGTTTTTTATACGTTTAATAAATAAAATAATAAATGTGATCATTGAAGATAATAAATCATTATTTATAATAAATGTGATCATTGGAGATAATAAATCATTATTTATAATAAATGTGATCATTGAAGATAATAAATCATTATTTATAATGAATGTGATCATTGAAGAAGTGACGGATTCATTTATCGGTCATCTATAAACGAATGTTTAGCGGTGAAAAGATCTGATCATGTTAATGAAGGAAACCTGATCCAGATCCTGTCGCACCTGAGTGGTCTCTGAGAGGAGGTGGTCTCTGAGAGGACTTGGTCTCTGAGGTGGTCTCTGAGGTGGTCTCTGAGTGGACGTGGTCTCTGAGGTGGTTTCTGAGTGGACGTGGTCTCTGAGGTGGTCTCTGAGTGGACGTGGTCTACCTCTGCTCTTAAATACTGCAGGAAACGCTGTGATGGGGATTAATCAACTCAAAGTCTCCGACGTTGGAGCGTCCTTTAATGCATCAAATCAATCATCTGACCTTCATCACCTTCATCTGACCTTCATCATCTTCATCATCTTCATCACCTTCATCATCTTCATCACTTTCATCACCTTCATCTGACCTTCATCACCTTCATCATCTTCATCACTTTCATCATCTTCATCACTTCCATCACCTTCATCACCGCACAGCGAAGACCAAACCAAAACATAACGTTGATCATCTGTGATGGGTTATTGATCATCTGTGATGGGTTATTGATCATCTGTGATGGGTTATTGATCATCTGTGATGGGTTATTGATCATCTTTGATGGGTTATTGATCATCTTTTAACAACTTTTCAGTGTTTACATGATTCAGAAACATGAAGCTACCCGATGAAACTAAACTGCCTTAAATGTCCCGTTGATCACGTTCTGATCAGAATGTATTGATCCGCCTTCAGTCACAATGACTCTCTGATGTTTCATTCATCAACCATGTGGTCAGAATATCTGAATGAGAGGAAACATGTTCAGCTGATGTTGTTGTTGATGTTTCCAGCTGTGGTTCATCCAGCTGTGGTTCATCCAGCTGTTGTTCATCCAGCTGTGGTTCATCCAGCTGTGGTTCATCAAGCTGTTGTTCATCCAGCTGTGGTTCATCCAGCTGTGGTTCATCCAGCTGTGGTTCATCCAGTTGTGGTTCATCCAGCTGTGGTTCATCCAGCTGTTGTTCATCCAGCTGTGGTTCATCCAGCTGTGGTTCATCCAGCTGTTGTTCATCCAGCTGTGGTTCATCCAGCTGTGGTTCATCCAGCTGTTGTTCATCCAGCTGTGGTTCATCCAGCTGTGGTTCATCCAGCTGTTGTTCATCCAGCTGTGGTTCATCCAGCTGTGGTTCATCCAGCTGTGGTTCATCCAGCTGTGGTTCATCCAGCTGTTGTTCATCCAGCTGTGGTTCATCCAGCTGTTGTTCATCCAGCTGTGGTTCATCCAGCTGTGGTTCATCCAGCTGTGGTTCATCCAGCTGTGGTTCATCCAGCTGTTGTTCATCCAGCTGTGGTTCATCCAGCTGTTGTTCATCCAGCTGTTGTTCATCCAGCTGTGGTTCATCCAGCTGTGGTTCATCCAGCTGTTGTTCATCCAGCTGTGGTTCATCCAGCTGTTGTTCATCCAGCTGCGGTTCATCCAGCTGCGGTTCATCCAGCTGCGGTTCATCCAGCTGCGGTTCATCCAGCTGCGGTTCATCCAGCTGCGGTTCATCCAGCTGTTGTTCATCCAGCTGTGGTTCATCCAGCTGTGGTTCATCCAGCTGTGGTTCATCCAGCTGTTGTTCATCCAGCTGTTGTTCATCCAGCTGTGGTTCATCCAGCTGTGGTTCATCCAGCTGTGGTTCATCCAGAGTTCCTGTGTTGATGTCTGTAGTTGTTCTTCTGCTGCTTCCATCACTGCATCTGATCTGTGATTATTAAGTACACAGGCGTTCTCTGAATGTCTGAATATGAGTTTCTACAGAGAAAGAAGAAAGTAAAGCTGAAATATTTCTACATCATCTGATAACTGAAATGTCTCAAAGTCCAAAAGATTATTTTTTGAATTTGTGTACAAATTATGTTGATTATCGTGTGAAGAAAATTGTTAATTTGGATCAAGATATTTTCTGGTGCACACATTATTATCTTCTTCTATATGCTGTGAATATCAGTTGTCTTGCTCTCAGAGGATCGACGTGTTTTGCACATAACATATAGATGAAGATTAAAATGTTAATATCTTTATCCATATAGTGTCCTCACAAGTTATCATATTGTTCATGTTCACACGAGATCATCAGCACACACGACATGGATCAAGATATTCAGCTTCATATCGCAGGAGATCCGTAGTTTATTATCTTGTTATTGTGTGAACAGGATAATAACCCACACAAGTTATCTTGTTAGCGGAAGATCCATATTTTATACACAAAGTAATTGGAGGAAGATAATATCGTATCTATCAGCCTTAGTTTTAGAAATGTAAAACTTTCTAGACGGTCAGAAGACGTGATGTTGATTTAAGTGTCATAAATGTGTGGTAGATGTGACTGTGGGGATCCTGCAGGTCTGAGACAGTAAAGGGTTCAACATCTGCATGAATATATAATTATGAACATGCTAACGAGCAGCAGCAGCTGTTTCACTGACCCAGTGCCTTGTTGAAGTAGTCGTCTCTGATCCATCCTGTGTATTTATTGGATAATTTATGCATTAATCCTGATACTGTACGCTGTCATACCTCTGTTTGTACATACGCCACCTGCAGGAGTGTCGCTGTAAATACATTCTGTTGTGTACAGAGAAATAAAGTTGATGTCGCCACTGTAGAAAAACAACTTTTGATTTCTTCTCAGCAGCTCTGCAGAGTTTTACCCCTTTTCAGCTCCCAGTTTTGGTTCTGCAGCACATTTCTTGTATGTTTCAGTCTGTTTTCAGAATAAAAGCTCTCATAAAGCCACTGTTCACTACTCAGGTACTCTGTTCTCTACCTGCTCAGGTACTCTGTTTACTACCTGCTCAGGTACTCTGTTTACTACCTTCTCAGGTACTCTGTTTACTACCTGCTCAGGTACTCTGTTTACTACCTGCTCAGGTACTCTGTTTACTACCTGCTCAGGTACTCTGTTTACTACCTGCTCAGGTACTCTGTTTACTACCTGCTCAGGTACTCTGTACACTACCTGCTCAGGTACTCTGTTCACTACCTGCTCAGGTAATCTGTACACTACCTGCTCAGGTACTCTGTACACTACCTGCTCAGGTACTCTGTACACTACCTGCTCAGGTACTCTGTTCACTACCTGCTCAGGTACTCTGTTTACTACCTTCTCAGGTACTCTGTTCACTACCTGCTCAGGTACTCTGTACACTACCTGCTCAGGTACTCTGTACACTACCTGCTCAGGTACTCTGTTCACTACCTGCTCAGGTACTCTGTACACTACCTGCTCAGGTACTCTGTACACTACCTGCTCAGGTACTCTGTTTACTACCTGCTCAGGTACTCTGTACACTACCTGCTCAGGTACTCTGTACACTACCTGCTCAGGTACTCTGTACACTACCTGCTCAGGTACTCTGTACACTACCTGCTCAGGTACTCTGTAGACTACCTTCTCAGGTACTCTGTACACTACCTGCTCAGGTACTCTGTACACTACCTGCTCCGGTACTCTGTTCACTACCTGCTCAGGTAATCTGTTTACTACCTTCTCAGGTACTCTGTTCACTACCTTCTCAGGTACTCTGTTCACTACCTGCTCAGGTAATCTGTTTACTACCTTCTCAGGTACTCTGTTCACTACCTGCTCAGGTACTCTGTTCACTACCTGCTCAGGTACTCTGTTCACTACCTGCTCAGGTACTCTGTTCACTACCTGCTCAGGTACTCTGTTTACTACCTGCTCAGGTACTCTGTTCACTACCTGCTCAGGTACTCTGTTCACTACCTGCTCAGGTACTCTGTTTACTACCTGCTCAGGTACTCTGTTCACTACCTGCTCAGGTACTCAGTTTACTACCTGCTCAGGTAATCTGTTTACTACCTTCTCAGGTACTCTGTTCACTACCTGCTCAGGTACTCTGTTCACTACCTGCTCAGGTACTCTGTACACTACCTGCTCAGGTACTCTGTTCACTACCTGCTCAGGTACTCTGTACACTACCTGCTCAGGTACTCTGTACACTACCTGCTCAGGTACTCTGTTCACTACCTGCTCAGGTACTCTGTACACTACCTGCTCAGGTACTCTGTACACTACCTGCTCAGGTACTCTAACTGACCTTCATCACACTGAAAGAACCCCTTAAAATACCTTTAATTAATCCTTAATTTACCCCTTAAGTCATAAGAACCACTGTGATGTAAATCAGTATTCAGAGATTCTTCATTTTTCCTTAAATGTTAAAAGATAAAAACATTAAAACGTCTTCATTTAAAAATAACATAATTAATTAATTAGTTATCATATCTGTCAGGTTTCCTTTAATTTACATATTAATTGTAAATATTTGAGATTAAAGTGTTTTTAAAGGGAAAGTCATGTTTAGCTGCTGACTGACACTTTAAATTATTATTTCACATATTTAACATTTAAACCTCATTATAACATGATATCATTCATTTAGATGTAAAATGTATTTCTACTACTAGTACTACACAATATAATACGATGTGGACGCTCAGACTTGTCTCTTGTCTCTTGTTGTGTCCTTTCTGTGCTGCTGATGTGACGTCTCTTTGTCAATATTTGAACTGTGGTTAACGATCAATTGATCAGTTGGAGTCCATTTTACCTCCGACACCAACCGTCTGTCCTCACCGGAGACAACAGGAGACATTAAGGGACAACAGGAGACATTAAGGGACAACAGGAGACATTAAGAGACAACAGGAGACATTAAGGGACAACAGGAGACATTAAGAGACGACGGGAGACATTAAGAGACAGCAGGAGACATTAAGAGACAACAGGAGACATTAAGAGACAACAGGAGACATAAAGAGACAACAGGAGACATTAAGAGACGACGGGAGACATTAAGAGACGACGGGAGACATTAAGAGACGACGGGAGACATTAAGAGACAACAGGAGACATTAAGAGACAGCAGGAAACATAAAGAGACAACAGGAGACATTAAGAGACGACGGGAGACATTAAGAGACAGCAGGTTTCGGTCTGAGGACAGACGGACAGACATGCTGCTGACCTGGACTCTCTGCTCTCTGCTCTCCTGCTCGGCACTGATTGGATGTTCAGGTGAGACGGACTGATGGACCTGCTGATGTCTCTATGATGCTAGTATTAGTACTGCAGTACAGTTCACAGTATTTGTATTATCAGTACTCAGCTGATTATGTGTCTGATGTATTTCTATTTGTTTAATGATTGTACACGTAAACATCATATTAGTAGTATCAGCAGTGTGTACTCTTGTACTTGTACACTCTTGTTTCTGTTATTTTGTCCACCCTCAGTGTTCCTGGAGCGTCCGGCGGCGGGTCAGATCCTCAGCGCGTCCTCTCGGCGGCGGCGAGCCAACTCGCTGTTCCTGGAGGAAATGTTACCTGGCGACCTGGAGAGGGAGTGTCACGAGGAGATCTGCTCGCAGGAGGAGGCTGCCGAGATCTTCCAGACCAGAGAGAAGACGGTAAGAACCGGCGCCGCGGTCCAAACGGAGGTCTCAGCACCCTGACTGTACGTACAAGTACTCTCAGTACTGCGTATACTCACTCTGAGTGTGTTGTTCCACAGCTGGAGTTCTGGTACAAATACACAAGTGAGTATTTTCACCGTCAACATGATGAAACACGCTGATCCAGATTCAGATGTGACCTCGCTGATCTGGATTCATCTGGACCTGGTGGTACTGATCTGAACCTACAGAGCCACCAGGTCGATCTTTATTCTGCTCAGTGGTCGGAACAGAATCGGTCAGTGATGTCATCACTCTACCTGATGACCTCACTGAGTGGTGATGTGTTCGAGTGTCTCTCCTGTGTGTCGTAGATCTGAACCCTTGTCGGACCAACCCCTGTCTGAACGGAGGAATGTGCACTCTGGACCGGGGAGACTTCCTGTGTCTCTGTTCTCCTCAGTACCAAGGCAGGACCTGCGACTCAGGTAACCATGGTTACTGCTGGGAGGAGCTAAAGTTTCAACAGGAGGGTCAGACAGGTAACCATGGTTACCGCTGGGAGACAGGTAACCATGGTTACCGCTGGGATGAGCTAAAGGTCCAGATAAACAGTCTAGAAGTAAAGAGATGAAACTCTGGTGCTTTTCTGACAAGAGCTGCTAGATGGCGCTGCGGTAGCGCTGCCGCCATTTTGGACTGAAAACTCCCCTGAGTCTGTGTCCATGGACGTATAAAGAGACGTCTGTAAATCAGAGGATATAAATCAACTTCCCAGTAGGAACACTTAAATATCCCTCATTTAAATCATGATGTCCTAGAAGTAGTAAAATGAACTAACAGCTGAATCCAGAGTTATTTTCCACTCCATAATGAGCGGTCATCAGACCCACGGGACGGCACCGCCCTGCACGCTCATATGACATATCTGGTTCTGACAGCTTCCTGCTAGCTGTATGAGGCTGTAGTAATGGAGATATTAGCTGTGATTCATCACTTTTATTATCTTCTAATTCACCCATGGGCTGTATGCTGTCAGCCTGTACCGTGGGGGATGGATTAACGTCTCTGTTCACAAACAACCGGCTATCGGCCAGTAGCTAGTAGTGCAAAAAAGTTTAATAAATAAATAAGTAAATAGTTATAATAGTATGAATATTTATGTTATTTTATCGTTCAACACAGGACATTTCAGTAGAGTATGACAATAGAATATAAATAATGTAGTTTTACTTGTACGTCTCTTTGTAGGAGGATGTTTTACTGGCGTCTGGTAGTCTCTTTCAGTCCAAAATGGCGGAAGCGTAGCTCTGCTGCTGGGACCAACTATTGACTTTCACTTCTTATCGATATACGTTGTTTACAGTGGTGTTGGAGTGTCGCTATAGAAACGGCGGCTGTATGCAGTACTGCAGAGACCTGCTGGGTGGCGCCGGAGTTCAGTGTGGCTGCGCCGACGGATTCGAACTGGAGACGGACGGACGCAGCTGCTCCCGGACCGGTGAGAGAACTCAGGTTACTACAGTAACTACTGATACTACTACTAATGATGCTACTACTGCTGATACTACTGATACTACTACTACTGATACTACTGATACTACTACTGCTCCCAGACTGGTAAGAGAACTCAGGTTACTACAGTAACTACTGATACTGCTGATACTACTACTACTACTGATACTACTACTGCTGATACTACTACTGCTGATACTACTACTACTGATACTACTGATACTACTGATACTACTACTGCTCCCAGACCGGTAAGAGAACTCAGGTTACTACAGTAACTACTGATACTACTACTACTGATACTACTACTACTGATACTACTGATACTACTGATACTACTACTACTGATACTACTACTACTGATACTACTGATACTATTGATACTACTACTGCTCCCAGACTGGTGAGAGAACTCAGGTTACTATAATTACTAATGATACTACTACTGCGGATACTACTGCACATAATACTACTGTGTATTGATACTCTTGTGTATTTATGTTGATGTTATTGATACTCTGGTTTATTTATATTGATGTTATTGATACTGTGGTGTATTTATATTGATACTCTGGTGTATTTATATTGATACTCTGGTGTATTTATATTCAGGTTATTGATACTCTGGTGTATTTATATTGATACTCTGGTGTATTTATGTTCAGGTTATTGATACTGTGGTGTTTCTTCGTGTCCAGCGTCGTTCCCGTGTGGTCGCCAGGACAGAGAGTTGTCGTTGTACCGAAGTCGCTCCCTGGGGCATCACTCTGAGCGGCTCAACGTCACCATGGAGACGGACGCCATGTTGGATGACAACAGCACGGACAGCTGGGAGGCTAAACTGAACTTCACAGAGACGGAGGAGGAGCTGAAGACAGTGAATGCCACGTCTGGACAGAGAGGGGTTAATGAGACGGAGCTCGGGGTGACTGGTCGTATCGTGGGCGGAGTCCTTGAGAAACCAGGAGGGAGTCCCTGGCAGGTCTGGAGACCTCATCTTAGACCCATTTAAAGCAGCTAGAATGTGTACTTTAATAATAATAATACCAGTGTTATTGTTGGGTGTCTGATCAGCTGAATCTCTGAACATCGTGGACTCTGTGTGTGTGTTCAGGTTCTGATCCACAGGTCCGATGGGTATGGGTTCTGTGGAGGGACTCTGGTCTCTGATCGGTGGGTGGTCTCTGCTGCTCACTGCCTTGAGGAGACCGCAGACCACGTTACTATAGGTGACCACGCTACTATAGGTGACCATGTTACTATAGGTGACCACGTTACTATAGGTGATCACGATACTATGGGTGACCACGCTACTATAGGTGACCATGTTACTATAGGTGACCACGTTACTATAGGTGATCACGATACTATGGGTGACCACGATACTATGGGTGACCATGTTACTATAGGTGACCACGTTACTATAGGTGATCACGATACTATGGGTGACCACGCTACTATAGGTGACCACGTTACTATAGGTGATCGCGATACTATGGGTGACCACGTTACTATGGGTGACCACGTTACTATAGGTGACCATCTTACTATAGGTGACCATGTTACTATAGGTGATCACGATACTATGGGTGATCACGATACTATGGGTGACCACGTTACTATAGGTGACCATCTTACTATAGGTGACCACGTTACTATAGGTGATCACGATACTATGGGTGACCACGTTACTATAGGTGACCATCTTACTATAGGTGACCACGTTACTATAGGTGATCACGATACTATGGGTGACCACGTTACTATGGGTGACCACGTTACTATGGGTGACCATGCTACTATGGGTTACAATAGGTGACCACGATACTATAGGTGACCAAGTTACTATAGGTGACCACGATACTATGGGTGACCATGCTACTATGGGTTACTATAGGTGACCACGTTACTACAGATGACCACGATACTATGGGTGACCATGCTACTATGGATTACTATAGGTGACCACGTTACTATGAGTGACCACGATACTATAGGTGACCATGTTACTATAGGTGACCACGTTACTATAGGTGATCACGATACTATGGGTGACCACGATACTATGGGTGACCATGTTACTATAGGTGACCACGTTACTATAGGTGATCACGATACTATGGGTGACCACGCTACTATAGGTGACCACGTTACTATAGGTGATCGCGATACTATGGGTGATCACGATACTATGGGTGACCACGTTACTATAGGTGACCATCTTACTATAGGTGACCAAGTTACTATAGGTGACCACGATACTATGGGTGACCATGCTACTATGGGTTACTATAGGTGACCACGTTACTACAGGTGACCACGATACTATGGGTGACCATGCTACTATGGATTACTATAGGTGACCACGTTACTATGAGTGACCACGATACTATAGGTGACCATCTTACTATAGGTGACCACGATACTATAGGTGACCACGTTCCTGTATGTTTCTGTAGGTGACCACGTTACAACAGGTGACCACGTTACTATATGTTACTGTAGGAGATCACGTTACTGTAGGTGACCACGTTACTATAGGTGACCACGATACTATAGGTGACCATCTTACTATAGGTGACCATGTTACTATAGGTTACTGTAGGTGACCATGTTACTATAGGTTACTTTAGGTGACCACGTTACTATAGGTTACTATAGGTTACTATAGGTGACCATGTTACTATAGGTGACCATGTTACTATAGGTTACTGTAGGTGACCATGTTACTATAGGTTACTTTAGGTGAACACGCTACTATAGATTACTATAGGTGACCACGTTACTATAGGTGACCATGTTACTATAGGTGACCATCTTACTATAGGTGACCACGATACTATAGGTGACCATCTTACTATAGGTGACCACGATACTATAGGTGACCACGTTACTCTAGGTGACCAAGTTACTATATGTTACTGTAGCTGACCACGTTACAACAGGTGACCACGTTACTATAGGTTACTGTAGGTGACCATGTTACTATAGGTTACTTTAGGTGACCACGTTACTATAGGTTACTATAGGTGACCACGATACTATAGGTGACCATCTTACTATAGGTGACCCAGTTACTATAGGTGACCAAGATACTGTACGTGACCACGTTACTCTAGGTGACCAAGTTACTATATGTTACTGTAGCTGACCACGTTACAACAGGTGACCACGTTACTATAGGTTACTGTAGGTGACCAAGTTAATATAGGTTACTGTATGTGACCACGTTACTATAGGTTACTTTAGGTGACCACGCTACTATAGGTGACCATCTTACTATAGGTGACCATGTTACTATAGGTTACTGTAGGTGACCATGTTACTATAGGTTACTTTAGGTGACCACGTTACTATAGGTTACTTTAGGTGACCACGCTACTATAGGTTACTTTAGGTGACCATGTTACTATAAGTTACTTTAGGTGACCACGCTACTATAGGTTACTATAGGTGACCACGATACTATAGGTGACCATCTTACTATAGGTGACCACGATACTATAGGTGACCCAGTTACTATAGGTGACCAAGATACTGTACGTGACCACGTTACTATATGTTACTGTAGCTGACCACGTTACAACAGGTGACCACGTTACTATAGGTTACTGTAGGTGACCAAGTTACTATAGGTTACTGTATGTGACCACGTTACTATAGGTTACTTTAGGTGACCACGTTTCTATAGATTACTGTAGGTGACCACGTTACTATAGGTTACTATAGGTGACCACGTTACTATAGGTGACCACGTTACAACAGGTGACCACGTTACTATAGGTTACTGTAGGTGACCACGTTACTATAGGTGACCACGTTACAACAGGTGACCACATTACTATAGGTTACTGTAGGTGACCACGTTACTATAGGTGACCACGTTACTATAGGTGACCACGTTACAACAGGTGACCACGTTACTATAGCTTACTGTAGGTGACCACGTTACTATAGGTTACTATAGGTGACCACGTTATTATAGGTGACCACGTAACTACAGGCGACAACGTGTTCCTGGTTCATGTATAGTTTCATACTAACAGGTGAATAACGTCTCTGTGTACAGGTGATTACGATAAGCGGCGTCCTGATCCAGGTGAGCAGCTGATAAAGGTTCAGAAGGTGTTCGTCCACCCTCACTTCCACTCCTTCACCTTTGACAGCGACATCGCTCTGCTGTACCTCGCCCGGCCCGTCGTCAGGAGCCCAACCGCCGTCCCCGCCTGCCTCCCTGACCCACACCTGTCCAAATACCTGCTGCAGGTAACTTTATTCACAACACCGATGGTTTTCAGTCTGCACGTCGAGGAGCAGATGTGAGGTCAGAGCTGACGGTGTTTGTGTGTTCAGGAGGAGAACCGCGGCGTGGTGACGGGCTGGGGGCTCACTCGTTACCTGGGCAGGTCCTCCCGCTTCCTCAGGAAGGTGACGCTGCCGGTGGTCAGCTACCAAGACTGCACCGCCTCCACCATACAGGTGATCACATCCACATACACTGTATACAGTACACACTGTACACATTACACACAGCACACACTATACACACTGTATACAGTACACACTGTACACGTTACACACAGCACACACTATACACACTGTATACAGTACACACTGTACACATTACACACAGTACACACTATACACACTGTATACAGTACACACTGTACACATTACACACAGTACACACTATACACACTGTATACAGTACACACTGTTCACACTGTATACACTATAAGTCTAAAAGTAGTTTCAAAGCTTTGGGAGAATACTACTAAACAGTATTTTCGGTTATTATTTTGTCTAAAAACAGTTGACATCAGAATCATGTAAAATGTGTCCTCAGTGTCTCTGGCCGTCTCTAACATGATGTGTCCGTCTGTGTCCGTCCTGCAGGTGATCACAGACAACATGTTCTGTGCAGGTTACCTGGACGTCAGTATGGACGCCTGCAGCGGAGACAGCGGAGGACCGTTCGTGGTGAACTACAGAGGGACCTGGTTCCTGACCGGAGTGGTCAGCTGGGGAGAGAAATGTGCTGCCAAGGGGAAGTACGGAGTTTATACCCGCCTGGGGAACTTCCTGAACTGGATCAGAGACACCATGGAGATGCCGGACGTTAACGGTACCGAGAGCTGAGACACTGAGACACAATCGTTGGTCTTTTAAAGCTAAAAACAAAACTAACGTCTGTAAAATGATCAAATACAGAAACTCAAAGATTTTCAGAAAATGTGAAAAAGTGGGTTAGGGGTTAGGGTTAAGGGGATAAAAACTTAATTGGCTACCCCTCGCCAATTAGGGTTAAGGTTATATCTCGGGAACGGTCTAGACTGTAGTTAGGTGAAAGTTTAGTGTTTCTCTTTCTTTCTTTTTTGTGTTGCTGTTGTTAATTGGCCATACTTTTATGGCTATATATACTGTATATTACCATTTCACAATGTTGACTGTATGCACGACTTGTTTTTGGGGTAATAGTTCCATAGATGTGTTGCCAACTGTACACACACGCATCAATACACAGAACTTTTGATACCTTACTAAGTATTAAAGTCATCTTAGCATATAATTCTTAGAATATTCTACTGATCTGGAGGAGGTTACTGTTACTGAGTTATTGGAGGTGAGTGTACAGCTGCATACAGGAGCTCTTGAGTCTCACCGCAGATGGGCTAAGCACCAAAACTCAACACACATGCAGTGCTTTACTTTAACCCCAAAGTGACCGCCGATGCTCTTGGATTCTAACCTGCTTTGATTTTGATTCTTTGTGTTCATTTGAATCCAGAGGCTCCCTGATTGTTACTCTATTTTCATTTTCCACCTGCAACATAACAGATTGTCATTCATTTGATATACATATATAAATATATAAAAAGTATATATATGAACATAAAGCAGATTTTTACTTCAACAAGGTGCCACTTCATGCTGCTGATTCTTTTGGACAGAACTAAGCATTTTGCAGAAGTTGTGATTATTTATGTTGAGAAGACAGTCTGAATTTCCTGAAGTCTGTGGACAACACACACAGTATGTGAATGTTTTGGATTTCCAGTCTGCTTTTTCAGTTGTGTCTCTTTTTGTTTTTCTCTTTGGTTTACACTACTTAGAAGATATACAGAGGCTGAGGACATGACACAGATAAGATATTTTGCATTTGAATCTGTCCTGTGGCGAAGAATTGGAGAATAGCACATGTACGAAGCAATAAGTAGGACTTTGGAGCTCCAGGACATAAAATAAATTTAAAAGAGATGTATAAACTGTAAAAACTTAAAATAAATCAAGATAGCATAATTTATGTACACACTGAAAAGAAGAGCGAATATTATAACTATAAGAGTTTATTATTAATATTATTAGGGTCAATATGCGAAAAGTTAATAGCCCATCTGTTTTATATCATGTGAAATAAATGTTGATGTTCTTAAAATATGCTTGTTGCTGTTTTGTGTTTCTTTTGTCGTCTGCCTCAAATTATCTTTTGCTTTTCAGGTCTAGTTCTCGCATCTTTCTTTTTGTCCATTTATCTGACATGCTTGAAACTACATGACATGTTGTTCCCAACCTTTTTGGCTTTTGACTCCTTAAAATGAAAAAAATTTACTTGTATTCACATTCCATTCAGTTCCATTTATTTTTAATTGAATGTAAATCATTTTAGGTCACGGTAACAAGCTGTGAGCAGTTCCACAAAAGAGGGAATTTTCTTTCTCACTTTCATTTGAATTTAAATTTTTTAAACGCCTGAAGAAAAAAAAATAACATCATACATTAATTTATTTATTTAGCCAACATTCTGGTATTCACATTGCAAGTTCAGGAATTGCACACCTCAGGATCAGTGGGCTACCTCTGGGGTTTGAAAAGTGAAGCCAATGCGGAAGCGCCTTGAACTTGCATTCTTTCTAATGGGGCGGCGACTCTGGTTGCAAAAATAAGTCTGATTGTATAGAAGTCAATGAGAAAATGAGCCTACTTCTCCCTTGAAAAACGTGAGTTTATGGTCTCAATCTCTGGTTTCAAGTCTTCTTCAATACAGCATGATGTTCATTTAGTAAATAATGGTCCCATTTAGAGTCAAATAGACCATAAAGCAGGGGATGCTCAAATAGACATAAAGCAGGGGATGCTTTAGGGCGTGGCTACCTGTGATTCACAGGTCGCTACCACGGTGTTGTCCGTGTTTTCGTCTTAGAACTTTAACCCTTTCACAGTGTGTTTTCAGTTCATGAAAGTTAATTATAAGCTTTTTGGTTACCTGAAAATGATTGCAAAAAGCCAACATGGCGACGGCTATTACCAAGATGGCGATGACCAAAATGCTGAACTCGAGGCTTCAAAACTGTAGTCCACAAACCAGTGGGTGACATCATGGTGACTACGTCCACTTCTTATATACAGTCTATGCTCAGGACACAGGAATCACTACCTGACTGACAGACTCAAATCAATGGAGTTCTAACAAAAAACAGCTAAAAGGTTATCAAGTGTTCGAAAAACTTTCTGAAAATTGCTGTGCAGCATTATCGAAGTATCTTGTATCCATTCGCGGGCTCATGGAAATCCAGACACGGCTATTTTTGCCAAACTATTGCTAAACAAAGCATTTCCTGCTGGCTGTGGCGTGCATGAGTGTGTTAATGTTTAGCGGAGAGCACCGAGAGCGGAAGGGAGAGCACCGTGCAGCCTGCTGACCCAAGCCGACAACCCGATGGACCCTATGGCTTTGTCCGCGGACATCCCGAGGATCGTCCGGCCCAGCAGCGCTCACCTTTCAGCTTGTTGGCCAGCTGCTGAAGGATCATCCGTGTGCAATTGCTATGCTAATGCTGTGCTAAGGTAGGCCCAGTTACTTTACCCAGTCAATGGAAGAAAAAGGGATTCCTTCGTTAACTGGGTTCAAGGTGGAGGAACCAGGTTTGGAAACCGTTATTGGACTCGTTGGAGATGAGCCAGGCCTGCGCAGAATCGATCACCCGCGATCGCTGCGCAATGCATGCTGGTTAGATTTGTGTCCGACTTGATGGCGACTTGCTCTGACGTCATGCACACGTGGGCAACGATAACCTCACGAGATCGAGGCGGCCGCAGTTTTTAGAGCCAGGCGCTGCATTTGCTCTGCACCGACTGCAAGACCCAGTGCATTATGGGAAACGCTTGGCTGTCACCTGATGAAAGAGCTGATTGGCTCTTAATTTTGACAACAAACACCACGTGTTGTAGAAAGTCACAACTTTCTGTGTAATTGTAATATTTAACGCTAGATTGTAGCTTTTAGTCTCCGCCTCCTGCTGCTGCCGCCTGATCTCGTCTACTTTTCAGGCGAGGCGCAGTTAACCTCCAGCGAGCCTAATTACTCTGAAAGCAGCTACAGATGAATAAATTGAATTGAATTGAAATTGAACGTCTGTTAGCATCAGCAGGGTATGATTGGTTCAGTGAGACTCACCTGTCTGTACCTAGAGATGATTGGTTCAGTGAGACACACCTGTCTGTACCTGGAGATGATTGGTTCAGTGAGACACACCTGTCTGTACCTAGAGATGATTGGTTCAGTGAGACACACCTGTCTGTACCTGGAGATGATTGGTTCAGTGAGACACACCTGTCTGTACCTGGAGATGATTGGTTCAGTGAGACTCACCTGTCTGTACCTAGAGATGATTGGTTCAGTGAGACACACCTGTCTGTACCTGGAGATGATTGGTTCAGTGAGACACACCTGTCTGTACCTGGAGATGATTGGGTTTGGTGGTAATGAGATGATCCTGTCCACCAAAGGCAGCCATTTTGACAGCATGACAGAATTCACAACAGTAGATGTTGTGGAGAACCCCCCTCTGTGCTCGTGTCCACATGGTACAGTCCAAGTGTGCCTCTCTGTGCTCTAGTCCACATGGTACAGTCCCAGTCTCCCCCTCTGTGCTCTAGTCCACATGGTACAGTCCCAGTCTCCCCCTCTGTGCTCTAGTCCACATGGTACAGTCCAAGTGTGCCTCTCTGTGCTCTAGTCCACATGGTACAGTCCCAGTCTCCCCCTCTGTGCTCTTGTCCACATGGTACAGTCCAAGTGTGCCTCTCTGTGCTCTAGTCCACATGGTACAGTCCCAGTCTCCCCCTCTGTGCTCTAGTCCACATGGTACAATCCCAGTCTCCCCCTCTACAAATCTAGATGGATTCTCCCACTTCCTGTTTGAAGGTATGAACTTTCCAAATGGAGGGCATCACCTGCTGCAGACGCTCAGGTAAGAGAAGAACTTTGTTTCACTGTGTTGACTGAAGAACACTGAAGTGATTGTGTTGCACTCTTATTGATTATTGATCAGTTGTATCAGTTGAGCAGCATTAATGTGACTGTCGGCCTGGTCTGTTAGCCTGGCCTGTTAGCCTGGCCTGTTAGCATTGCCTGTTAGCCTGTCTGTTAGCCTGGTCGTTAGCCTGGCCTGTTAGCCTGGTCTGTCAGCCTGGTCTGTTAGCCCGGCCTGTTAGCCTGGTCTTTTAGCCCGGCCTGTTAGCCTGGTCTGTTAGCCCGGCCTGTTAGCCTGGTCTGTTAGCCCGGCCTGTTAGCCTGTCTGTTAGCCTGGTCTGTTAGCCTGGTCTGTTAGCCTGGTCTGTTAGCCCGGCCTGTTAGCCTGTCTGTTAGCCTGGCCTGTTAGCCTGGTCTGTTAGCCCGGTCTGTTAGCCTGGTCTGTTAGCCTGGTCTGTTAGCCTGGCCTGTTAGCCTGGTCTGTTAGCCTGGTCTGTTAGCATGGCCTGTTAGCCTGGTCTGTTAGCATGGCCTGTTAGCCTGGTCTGTTAGCCCGGCCTGTTAGCCTGGTCTGTTAGCCCAGCCTGTTAGCACTCTGGCAATAGATTCATTCATAATCTCATTGTTGCTGGTGTCATTTTGAAATGTTGACTACCCCAAAGTTTGATGTTAGAAATGTCCAGTATGGGACCTCAGCATGAAGAAACTACTGGATCGTAACTTCCATATGTTGGTCAATTTGCATAATTTGCATTAATTAGCATAATCTCATATATGGAGAATATTTCAGCAACTGTTTGGCTGATTTAGACAACATTGGAGTGGTTTCGGGGGTTATTGACGATGATGAATCCATTTCTGACATTTTCAAAATTATTAATGGCTGTTAAAACAGAAGAGGCCATATTTAAACTCTATTTTAGCTCTAACTTCAACTCCAATAACTTTAACTCAGTTGTACATTGTAGGATATTTATGTTTGTAGCAGCAGTAGCTGGTAGCAGCCAGGTCTTAGCTGAGCAGCTGACCTTTGCTGTTATACATGGTACGATGACTTCCTGTCCTTCCTCCTCCCCTTCCTTCTGGTCCCATCCAAACTTGGTGATGTCCACAGCTGGTGGATCAGGGCGCTCTGCTGCTTTCCAAAGCACCAGCTGTAGATGGGCACGCCGTTCATGGAGGGGAGCGTTGACCTCTGTAGGAGGCAGTGTCTTCACTGGTTGAGGTTTTCGGTTCATGTCATATCGGGAGACATTCAGAGATGGTGACTTCCTGTGGTTGTACAGAGCCAGGAAGAAACCCCTCAGTGCCTCTGTGATGTGCACACCAGTAGCTCCGCTTTACGGAGGGATAGGAGGTGATGTCACACCTGTAGAGAGCGTGGACATCCAGGATGGAGCGCGCCACTGCTCACCAGATTCTCTACTGTTGAGTTGATGTTGAGAACAGTGCCATCCCGTCTGTCCATCTGCAGGTGACATGTGATCACCACCTTCCAGCACCAACAGACCACGAGCACAAACACATCAGTGTGTCTCTGAGGACGTGGACGGTTGTAACTCGCCGCCTGGCTGTATCCAACATGTGTGAGATGAGGGAGACGTCAGCAGAGCAGACAGTATGGTCACTGATGACGAGGCTGACCGTCTCCATGTCATCTCCTCTGCTGTGTGCTCAGGAGCTCGTCCAGCCTCCGCTTGTTGCTCTTGTTCTTCATCACTTTGTGGTGGCGAGGTAGAGGGGTTGTCAGTTAGAGTCTCTGCTCTGTTGAGCTCTCCCGCCTCTTCTCTGCCTCTCCTCGTCTTTGGCAGAGATTATCTCATACAGGTCAAACATGACCAAACGTGAGGAAGGACAGGAAGTCATTGTGCCATGTACAACAGCAAAGGACAGCTGCTCAGCTAAAGCCTGGCCGCTACCAGCTACTGTTGCTACAAACATAAATATCCTACAATGTACAACTGAGTTAAAGTTATTGGAGTTGAAGTTAAAGCTAAATTAGAGTTGAAATATGGCCTCTTCTGGTTTAAAAGGCATTTATAATTTTGAAAATGTCAGAAATGGATTCATCCTCGTCAATAACCCCCAAAACCACTCCAATGTTGTCTAAATCAGCCAAACAGTTGCTGAAATATTCTCCATATATGTGATTATGTTAATTAATGGTAATTATGCAAATTTACCAACATATGGAAGTTATGATCCAGTAGTTTTTAAATGCTGGCGACCCATACTTGACATTTCTAACATCAAAGTTTAAGGTTCTCAACATTTCTGTGTTCTCAGTAGAACATGATACCAAAGATTAGAATGAGACCCGTCTGTTAACACTGTTAGCTCTGTGTCTGCTAGCCGCTAGCTCAGCCGGCGTCATGTTGAGAGCCTGCTTTACCTGCTGATTGTGTACCTGCCGATTGTTTACCTGTTGGTTGGTTACCTGTCGGGTGGTTGGTTTGGTTGGTTGTTTGCCTGAAGATTGTTTACCTGCCGATTGTTTACCTGCTATGTGCCTGCCGATTGTTTGCCTGCCGATTGTTTGCCTGCCATGTACTTGCCGATTGTTTGCCTGCCATGTACTTGCCGATTGTTTGCCTGCCATGTACTTGCCGATTGTTTGTCTGCCATGTACTTGCCGATTGTTTGTCTGCCGATTGTTTACCTGCTATGTGCCTGCCGATTGTTTGCCTGCCGATTGTTTGCCTGCCATGTACTTGCCGATTGTTTGCCTGCCATGTACTTGCCGATTGTTTGTCTGCCATGTACTTGCCGATTGTTTGTCTGCCGATTGTTTGCCTGCTATGTGCCTGCCGATTGTTTGCCTGCCGATTGTTTGCCTGCCGATTGTTTACCTGCCGATTGTTTACTTGCTATGTACCTGCCGATTGTTTGCCTGCTATGTGCCTGCTGATTGTTTGCCTGCCGATTGTTTGCCTGCCGATTGTTTACCTGCCGATTGTTTACTTGCTATGTGCCTGCCGATTGTTTACCTGCCGATTGTGTGCCTGCTATGTACCTGCCGATTGTTTGCCTGCCGATTGTTTGCCTGCTATGTACCTGCCGATTGTTTGCCTGCCGATTGTTTGTCTGCTATGTGCCTGCCGATTGTTTGCCTGCTATGTACCTGCCGATTGTTTGCCTGCTATGTACCTGCCGATTGTTTGCCTGCCGATTGTTTACCTGCCGATTGTTTGCCTGCTATGTACCTACCGATTGTTTACCTGCTATGTACCTGCCGATTGTTTGCCTGCCGATTGTTTGTCTGCTATGTGCCTGCCGATTGTTTGCCTGCTATGTACCTGCCGATTGTTTGCCTGCTATGTACCTGCCGATTGTTTGCCTGCCGATTGTTTACCTGCCGATTGTTTGCCTGCTATGTACCTGCCGATTGTTTGCCTGCTATGTACCTGCCGATTGTTTGCCTGCCGATTGTTTACCTGCCGATTGTTTACCTGCTATGTACCTACCGGTTGTTTGCCTGCCGATTGTTTACCTGCTATGTACCTGCCGATTGTTTGTCTGCCGATTGTTTGCGTGCTATGTGCCTGCCGATTGTTTACCTGCTATGTGCCTGCCGATTGTTTACCTGCCGATTGTTTGCGTGCTATGTACCTACCGGTTGTTTGCCTGCCGATTGTTTACCTGTTATGTACCTACCGATTGTTTGCCTGCCGATTGTTTGCCTGCTATGTACCTGCCGATTGTTTGCCTGCTATGTACCTGCCGATTGTTTGCCTGCCGATTGTTTGCCTGCTATGTGCCTGCCGATTGTTTACCTGCCGATTGTTTACCTGCTATGTACCTACCGGTTGTTTGCCTGCCGATTGTTTGTCTGCTATGTGCCTGCCGATTGTTTGCCTGCTATGTACCTGCCGATTGTTTGCCTGCTATGTACCTGCCGATTGTTTGCCTGCCGATTGTTTACCTGCCGATTGTTTGCCTGCTATGTACCTACCGATTGTTTACCTGCTATGTACCTGCCGATTGTTTGCCTGCCGATTGTTTGTCTGCTATGTGCCTGCCGATTGTTTGCCTGCTATGTACCTGCCGATTGTTTGCCTGCTATGTACCTGCCGATTGTTTGCCTGCCGATTGTTTACCTGCCGATTGTTTGCCTGCTATGTACCTGCCGATTGTTTGCCTGCCGATTGTTTACCTGCCGATTGTTTACCTGCTATGTACCTACCGGTTGTTTGCCTGCCGATTGTTTACCTGCTATGTACCTGCCGATTGTTTGTCTGCCGATTGTTTGCGTGCTATGTGCCTGCCGATTGTTTACCTGCTATGTGCCTGCCGATTGTTTACCTGCCGATTGTTTGCGTGCTATGTACCTACCGGTTGTTTGCCTGCCGATTGTTTACCTGTTATGTACCTACCGATTGTTTGCCTGCCGATTGTTTGCCTGCTATGTACCTGCCGATTGTTTGCCTGCTCTGTACCTGCCGATTGTTTGCCTGCCGATTGTTTGCCTGCTATGTGCCTGCCGATTGTTTACCTGCCGATTGTTTACCTGCTATGTACCTCCCGGTTGTTTGCCTGCCGATTGTTTACCTGCTATGTACCTGCCGATTGTTTGTCTGCCGATTGTTTGCGTGCTATGTGCCTGCCGATTGTTTGCCTGCTATGTGCCTGCCGATTGTTTACCTGCCGATTGTTTGCGTGCTATGTACCTACCGGTTGTTTGCCTGCCGATTGTTTACCTGTTATGTACCTACCGATTGTTTGCCTGCCGATTGTTTGCCTGCTATGTACCTGCCGATTGTTTGCCTGCTATGTACCTGCCGATTGTTTGCCTGCCGATTGTTTGCCTGCTATGTGCCTGCCGATTGTTTACCTGCCGATTGTTTGCGTGCTATGTACCTACCGGTTGTTTGCCTGCCGATTGTTTACCTGCTATGTACCTGCCGATTGTTTGCCTGCCGATTGTTTGCCTGCTATGTACCTGCCGATTGTTTGCCTGCCGATTGTTTACCTGCTATGTACCTGCCGATTGTTTGCCTGCTATGTGCCTGCCGATTGTTTGCCTGCCGATTGTTTGCCTGCTATTGTGCCTGCCGATTGTTTACCTGCCGATTGTTTGCGTGCTATGTACCTACCGGTTGTTTGCCTGCCGATTGTTTACCTGCTATGTACCTGCCGATTGTTTGCCTGCCGATTGTTTGCCTGCTATGTACCTGCCGATTGTTTGCCTGCTATGTACCTGCCGATTGTTTGCCTGCCGATTGTTTACCTGCCGATTGTTTACCTGCTATGTACCTACCGGTTGTTTGCCTGCCGATTGTTTACCTGCTATGTACCTGCCGATTGTTTGTCTGCCGATTGTTTGCGTGCTATGTGCCTGCCGATTGTTTTCCTGCTATGTGCCTGCCGATTGTTTACCTGCCGATTGTTTGCGTGCTATGTACCTACCGGTTGTTTGCCTGCCGATTGTTTACCTGTTATGTACCTACCGATTGTTTGCCTGCCGATTGTTTGCCTGCTATGTACCTGCCGATTGTTTGCCTGCTATGTACCTGCCGATTGTTTGCCTGCCGATTGTTTGCCTGCTATGTGCCTGCCGATTGTTTACCTGCCGATTGTTTACCTGCTATGTACCTACCGGTTGTTTGCCTGCCGATTGTTTACCTGCTATGTACCTGCCGATTGTTTGTCTGCCGATTGTTTGCGTGCTATGTGCCTGCCGATTGTTTACCTGCTATGTGCCTGCCGATTGTTTACCTGCCGATTGTTTGCGTGCTATGTACCTACCGGTTGTTTGCCTGCCGATTGTTTACCTGTTATGTACCTACCGATTGTTTGCCTGCCGATTGTTTGCCTGCTATGTACCTGCCGATTGTTTGCCTGCTATGTACCTGCCGATTGTTTGCCTGCCGATTGTTTGCCTGCTATGTGCCTGCCGATTGTTTACCTGCCGATTGTTTGCGTGCTATGTACCTACCGGTTGTTTGCCTGCCGATTGTTTACCTGCTATGTACCTGCCGATTGTTTGCCTGCCGATTGTTTGCCTGCTATGTACCTACCGATTGTTTGCCTGCCGATTGTTTGCCTGCTATGTACCTGCCGATTGTTTGCCTGCTATGTACCTGCCGATTGTTTGCCTGCCGATTGTTTGCCTGCTATGTGCCTGCCGATTGTTTACCTGCCGATTGTTTGCGTGCTATGTACCTACCGGTTGTTTGCCTGCCGATTGTTTACCTGCTATGTACCTGCCGATTGTTTGCCTGCCGATTGTTTGCCTGCTATGTACCTGCCGATTGTTTGCCTGCTATGTACCTACCGATTGTTTACCTGCCGATTGTTTGCCTGCCGATTGTTTGCCTGCTATGTACCTACCGATTGTATGCCTGCCGATTGTTTACCTGCTATGTGCCTGCAGATTGTTTGCCTGCTATGTGTCTGCCGATTGTTTGTCTGCTATGTGTCTGCCGATTGTTTGTCTGCTATGTGCCTGCCAGTTGTTTGCCTGCCGATTGTTTACCTGCCGATTGTTTACATGCTATGTACCTGCCGATTGTTTACCTGCCGATTGTTTGCCTGCTATGTACCTGCCGATTGTTTGTCTGCTATGTGCCTGCCGATTGTTTGTCTGCTATGTACCTGCCGATTGTTTACCTGCCGATTGTTTACATGCTATGTGCCTGCCGATTGTTTGTTTACATGCCCATTCACCTCCAACAGACAACTCCCAGTTCATTATGTCATTAGCCACCTTGTTGGATGATAAACCATCAACCTGTTCCACCATACTTGCCTACCATCTAACCTCACAGGAGTCCCACCACATATCACCATTAGCTGCCAAGAGGGGGGGGATTTTTATAAAGTCCCAAAAAAGAATGGAATTGCCCGTTTATGGACTAGTTTGTTTTTCTGATATCTTTTGTAACCACATATTCCTGACACATAGTCCAGAACTAGAATAACCCATATTGCTCATCATTTTAGTTTTACCTATAACACGCCCTGGCGGAGTCTGCTAGAACTGATGCACCATGTAAAAAAAAAATACTTTCATCTAAGAAATAGTGAAGATACATATATTTATCTGTAAACTCAGGTTGTTTCTCACCAACGCAAAACTGAAAATTACTCCGTTCTCTACCTGGTTTTTGAAAATGCATAATAAATATATATATATTTATTTATTATTATTATTTGATTGATGCAATGTCTCCGATTTTGGAACCATTCTTCAACACGTCAGCATTGCTTGTAAATCTTCCTCATTCTCTGACAGTAAAATAATATCATCAGCATAAAGAAGAATTTTTCCGAGTACACAGCCACATAAAACCCCTTTCCCAGCTGCTTTATCTCTTAAGGGATCATTAATAAAAAAAAAAAGGGGCAAATAATGTATCCTAGTTTGTTTTCCTGTTTAGGGATTCATGTTGGGTCCAATCTTTTATTATTCTCTTCATGTTGTTGTTCTTGCTTAGTGGGACAGTATGTTTGTGTGTTTGTTGTGAAATAAAATCAAATATTGTATTTGAGGTGAACTAACAGCACATTGAGCAAAATACTTTTTGCTTGTGAATTAAGTAATATGATATATTTTAATCATTTTTAGTAACATCATAGCAAGTTGAGTAAAGTAAGCAACCATCACTTTGTAAAATGTCTTACAAAACTACATAACAAAAACAGTTTCTAATATAAAAAATAAAAATATTAAAGCGTAAAAGTGAATTTTTTTTTTAAAGTGGAAAATGTTTTGAATCATGAAGCAGTGATTTCAGATCTGAGATCAGATTTAGTCTTCAGTCTGTTTAGTTGCAGCTTGTTCTCTGACTGATGCTCTCCATTACTGTTGATTGATACACGAGCTATTGATCGGCCTGCTATTGATCGGTGTGCATTGACACACTGCGTCTGAGTGTGTGACCTGTCTGTCCTTGTCTAATCGTCTAATCAGGCTGTTTACATCACACTGTGTGTGTGTGTGTGTGTGTGTGTGTGTGTGTGTGTGTCCGTCCAGGTATCCGTCCAGGTATCCGTCCAGCTCATTAACCCACCCGTTTTCTCATAAGTAATATGATTGGATCGTTTAGACTCACCTGACCCACCTTAACGAGCACAGACAAACTTTAAATGTTCTTCAGTTTGAGAAGTTTCATCCAACTAGTTTTACTCAGTGTTTTTATTTCTGTCATTAAAAACTAAACGATTCAATCAGCTGATCGGTTCACTGAGGTGATGAATTTATATTAACGGATAATTAACCCTGAGTTTTCTCCACTGTGAGGTTTGTAAATGTAACTTCACATTAAATCCACTTCTGAGTTGCCTCTCAACTGACCAGACGAGAGTAATCTTTACCTGAATACTATGTTGAGAACCAGAGAGAAGGGAATAGAATAGCAGTAAAACTGTTCAACAGGTAGAGCATATGAGTCCTGGAACAGGTTTTAAAATACAAGTCGACCCAAAATGATCAGAGCAGTAAACTGAATGTGCACTAGGTACACAACACGTTACAACAGGAAAATGTTTCATCAAGATGGTGACTTCCTGTGGTTGTACCGAGCCAGGAAGAAACCCCTCAGTGCCTGTGATGTTCACACCATTAGCTCCGACCTCTCTGAGGAGCGCCGACACCTTCCCTTTACGGCGGGATAGGAGGTGATGTCACACCTGCAGAGAGCGTGGACATCCAGGATGGAGCGCGCCACTGCTCACCAGATTCTCTACTGTTGAGTTGATGTTGAGAACAGTGCCATCCTATCTGTCCATCTGCAGGTGACATGTGATCACCAACTTCCAGCACCAACAGACCACGAGCACAAACACATCAGCGTGTCTCTGAGGACGTGGATGGTTGTAACTCGCCGTCTGGCTGTATCCAACATGTGTGACATGAGGGAGACGTCAGCCTCGTCATCAGTGACCATACTGTCTGCTCTGCTGACCGTCTCCATGTCATCTCCTCTGCTGTGTGCTCAGGAGCTCGTCCAGCCTCTTCTCTGCCTCTCCTGGTCTTTGGCAGAGACTATCTCATACCGCTCAAACATGACTAATGATGTTGAGAACGGTGATGTAGCGATGAAGCCGGCGCCCCATGCAGGCTGCCGGGTCAGCCACGGTGCCTGACGATGGCCATGCCCACTTGGTAGATGAGCTGCGATGCATCAACGCGCTGAAGGCCATGAGAGTTGTACCTGGGGACCTGCTGAACCTCCTCAGAGAGGGCAGAGCTACTGGTGTGCACATCACAGAGGCACTGAGGAGTTTCGTCCTGGCTCTGGACAACCACAGGAAGTCACCATCTTGAAAGTTTTCCAGTTGTAACTCGTTGCGTAACTAGTGCACATGCAGTTTTCTGCTCTGATCACTTTGGGTCGACTTGTGTTTTAAAACCTTTTCCAGGACTCATGTGTTCTACCTGTTGATCAGTTTAACTGCTATTATCCTCCCTTCTCTCTGGTTCTGACCATGTTATTCAGCCATAGTCACATTATTCAAGTCTGGTATGCTACTTGCTTTTGTTACCTCCAACACCTGATTGTGAGTCACCTCAGAGTGTAGTAGTCTGTAAAATAAAATGTACTTGTTTTGCATTGTTTGGATAATTGTGTTCATAAATATCCTACAATGTATAACTGAATTGAAGTTATTTGAGTTGAAGCTAGAGCTAAATTAGAGTTGAAATGTGGCCTCTTCTAGTTTAAACGACCATTTATGATTTTGAAAATGTCAGAAATGGATTCATCATCCTCAATAACCCTCAAAACCAGTCCAACGTTGTCCAAATCGGCCAAGCAGTTGCTGAAATATTATCCATATGTTATTATGTTAATAGTTATTATGCAAATTGACCAACATATGGAAGTTATGATCCAGTAGTATCCCAGCCAAGCAGTTGCTGAAAAATTGTCTATATAAATTAAATAAATAATAAATTAAATAAATAAAAATTAGGAAATTGTTGCTAATTATGCAAATTGTCCAACATATGCGAGTTAGCGTCCAACAGTTTCTAAATGCTGGCGACCCATTCTGTACATTTCCAACATGAAATTTTGGGGTAGTCAACATCTTCCGGTTAACATTGGGGCTCTATAGAGACCCTCGTAGGACACCTCTACTATCCTGAAGAGCACTTATTTTATTGACCGTTTTTGTGAGAAAGTGATTTCTTCAGTAAGTACCTGTGACAGCCTGGTCAATATGGTTTTCCTGGCTGTGACAGCCTGGTCAATATGGTTTTCCGTCTTGGCCTGTTTCCCTGTTTCTGTCCCCTGATTGGCTGTCCAACCCATCTCATTAAGAGATTGGCCTCACCTGCTGGGAGCAGATATAAACTGGTAATTCCAAGATGGCGTCTCTCTCTCTCTCTGGTGACTTTCAGGCTCCCTATGTGGTTTAGTTGGTTTGGTTATATTAACTTATCCTTCATGTTACGGGTACTTTAGGTTCGCACTACAGTTTCATCCCACACCTCACTACTGAAGACAGACTTTACACACATACTGACTTTATTTAGCTTCAGTTGAATTATCTTTAATACATTTACTTGTCTATTTAAAGTGTTACTGTGTGGACTTCCCTTCATTCTTATGCTCCTGAGTAAGCTGGGCGTAACTAGTGGAGGCTCGATCAGTTGTGAACCTGAAATGTCAAAGTTTTGTTTGAGTAGTAGAAGTGTGTTGGGAGGCCTGCAGTGACAGTTTAGTTCTCTATTGGGTTAAGGTGCAGATAAATGGTGTCTCCAGTAAGAACGGTGAGTGTGGGTTATGCAGTACATGCTGTGGGGATGATTGTAGTGGGTTAGCTGCACTATTTGTGCTTTCTGGCTGGAGCTTTCATTGGGTCCCTCAGATAGGTTGTAGCAGCAGTTATCTCACAAGGAGGAATCGCTGGTTTGTTGTTTTCAGGGCTGTTTGTTATTTTTGTGTGTTGTCCGTGTGGTTAGAGCCGCGGTCTACGCGGCTCGGGAGCACCCCGAAGTGTTGGTTGGGACAGTTTGTCTTCCCCAATACAGACGGTTTTGTAGGTGCATAAATACCCACCGCCAGTACGCACATGAAGACTAGGGTGCAGTTAGTCAGGTTTGGCTAGGCAGTTCGGAGGGGGCGCTCCATAATAACTCACTCAATATCCCTCTAGTTGTGTATGCTTTAACTCAGACTGCCTTACTTTGTTCTTTGTGGCTGTACTCAAAGTATTTATCTCCAGTCTCGTAGTCAGTTTGACAGTGTTAAACATGGATACTGAGCATAGTAATGCTTTAGTCTCCGAGTTTCTAAAAAGGCCCAGTCGCAGTACTTTAATTCAGTTAACAGAAGCAGACTTGGCTGATTGACAGCACAATTGGTTTGGTCACAAACTGAGAAGTTACCAAAAACGGCTGAGCTAAGAGGCATTATTGAAGGACTAGCAGTATCTGCCAAGCTTCTGGAGTTAGTTCAGGCTCCAGTGACTCCAAAAGTTTCAGAGGTTTTTGGTGGGACGTTGTCATTTGTGCAGTATATGCAACTAGAGAAGGAAAAAGCAAAAATAGAAAAGGAGAGACTCCAGTTTGAGTTGGTGAATGAGAGAATGAGGGTTGAGTTATCATTAGAGAGGGAGAGATTAAATGGGTCACATGGTAGTTACATTTTCTGTAAGGAGCGTGTTTCATGAGGAACACTAAATGGTTTTGCACGTTGTCGGTAAGATCAGCCGGTTAAGTCGACATCGATGTTTATAACCCACTTCACTCCCCGCTAACTGGTTTGGGATAGTACTTAATATGGCGGACCCTCCACGGGCAAACGGAGTGGAAGTGGGTGGGGAGAGGGTGGAGGGGCCGGATTACATGAGCTGCTAGAAAGAGGAAGAGTTGCATTGTGGGTAGTGTAGGCGCTACAATATCTCTGGTTCTGCTGATCCTTATCATGAGTATGATAATAAATCTGTGGAGGACTCTTTAATTACTGTGTTGTAATCTCTCTCTAGTGTATTATGATATTTCAGTGCTTGCTAGTCCTCTTACCTGGATCCTGCTGGTCACTCTCATCGTCTCCATAGTAACTCAGGTGAGCTGTTAATTTCATCCTGTCCTGTTTCTTAATAACATCTCACTAAATTAGAGATCACAGAGACCATAAAAGAGAAATGTCCTGTATGTGTGTCTGCCTGCAGGTGAACTACCTGAACAAGTCTCTGGACACCTTCAACACCCTGCTGGTCTACCCCATCTACTACGTCCTCTTCACCACCGTGGTCCTGTCCACCTCCATCATCCTCTTCCAGGAGTGGAGGAGCATGGCGGCCGTGGACGTGGTCACGACGCTGGGAGCCTTCCTGGTCATCGTGGTGGGTGTGGCCATGCTCCACGTCTTCAAAGAGCTGCAGGTTGGTGTCCCCCCCCCCCCTCCTCAGACATTCATGGTCTCCACAAGATTAAGCCTAATTTCATCTAGTGGCATTAAAAGGTCCAAATTGACACTTCAGTTCAGGACAAGATAATATAAAAATTTGTTTCTCCTCGCCAAAATGGTAGCGTAAGTTTTGAGCGTCATTTAACCTTCTTCACAACAAGCTAGTATGACATGGTTGGTACCAATGGATTCATTAGGTTTTATAGTTTCATATGATACTAGTATCGGACTTTTCTTCCGCCTTTCTTTCTGACATTTTTCTGACATTTCCAGACATTTTTCAGACTTTTCTTTCTGACAAAAATGGACATGGTTGGTACCAATGGATTCGTTAAGTTTTCTAGTGTCATATGATACCTCTATCTTCACTCTAGCTTTAAAACTTAGCCTATAAAACCTAAAAATCACAAGTTGCGTTAATGCGTTAAAGAAATTAGTAGAGTTAAAAGAAATTTGCGTAAACACGTTGTTATCATGTTAACTTTTACAGCCCTCTTTTTAACATTTTGAAACTTGCATCATCTACACCCATGTTTACTACCTAAACGGCGACCTCCGGTGCTGAGCAGTGAAGCCAACGCTGAAATGCCAAAAACTGCATTTCCTCTAATGTCCACTTGAGTCTACAAAAGCGAGTCAATCCCCGTAGACCTCCATGTTAAAACGCCCAAATTTACAGCAGAAATAAAGATGATTACGGCCTGGAACATAAAACAGTTTTGTTTCTAGAGCTAATTTCCCCTTTCATGACAATTATACAGCGGGTGAATGTTTATATAAGTCACCTGTTTAAATTATATTAAGGCCTTAAGTTATGCATAATTAAGGGCGTGGCCACTTTGAGTGATATGTGGGTGCCACCATAGCTAGATATCGCTGAACTTAGCCTCTTGGCCGTGCTTGTGATGTTGTGCTTGTGTAGATATTTTCATGCACATATCGAACATACAATATGGCTGCTGTGCAGTTAATTGTATGACGGTCATCGTGATGGGCTGCTGATTGAGGACCTCTGTTTCCAACGGGATATCGGGAACTGTAATGTCCATGAAACTTGGCTAAATCCTGGAATACTGGACAGTACGGCCGCACGATTTAGAAAAAATATCTAATTGCAATTATTTTGACTAATACTACATTTGCGATATTATTTGCAATATTGGAGGGTATGCTAATTTTTACATCAATATTCTAATTTTCACTGAAAAATATTTTAAAAGTATTATGGTGTGATTTTAGCTGGGATCTGTACCACACATAGATGTTTTCTTAAGCCTGTAGAATATTATGTGTAGGCCAGGAACATCTCTGCAGCACCACAATATTTAATTTTAAAATGTTATTTGAATACACAATCACAGTTGGATGGATCACCTGGTGTTTCTGTGCTGGTTGCAGGTTGTAGGGCTACAAAGTGCATCACCTAGATGATATACGAGAATGAAACATGCTCTGATGTCTTTCAGGTGATGATGAAGCAGCTGACCAATCAGCTGTCTCAGCCGGTGGAGAGGGAGGGGCTTGCAGAGGAGGTTTCAGCCAATGGGCGAGCAGCAGGAGGAGGAGGAGGAATAAAAAAGAGGATAAATACGGACTGATGAACAACATGGTGATAGAGAGTCTTCCTCCGATGAGAGAGGAAGGGCCGAGAGTCTTCATCATCAGCTGAAAGACAGAAGAAGAATGTAGACACAGGTTTGTGTTTCCTGTCTGGACCGGTCAGAATGGTCAGACTGGTCAGAGCTGTAGTCCTCACCCTGACTGATACTGGAAGTCTATTTGCACTTTTTTAAAATTCCTCTAGTTTGACGGCGTTCCAGTTCATCACTGAGGTCCATCAGCTTTCACACAAAACAAATGACATTTATCTGAACAAACTAAACCAGAGGGGAACGCTGAGTCCATTTACACTGAGTCACTTCATGGTCTAACTATCGGACATTCAAACAAGACTAAAGCATCCAAGAGAATTAATACTACTACAAATGCACATAAAACTACTATAAAGATGCAGTACGACTACAAAGAGATGCAAAACTACTACAGAGAGAATTAATACCAATACAAATACACATAAAACAACTACAAATATCTACAAAGACACGTGAAATGAATACAAAGAGGGAAAACAACTACAAAGACACATGGAATGACTACAAAGAGACACAACTACAAAAACACGTAGAAAAACTACAAAGAGACCCAAACCTAAATGAACGTGTATTTGGTAAAGGTGAAAATGGATGTTATCCAGATGTGAGACAATTGAAATGACCAGTGTAAATGTGGCCACTGTCCTTTATTATTTAAAAACACCCTCAGATGTCCTTATTTTCTGTTTCCCTCTCGAAGGTGGAGAGAGATGTGATCATTAATACTATAAAATGTGAATTCTGAAAACTTTCATTTCATTCGCTGTTAGCAACCTTAATAAGCAGCCTCCTTTATTCAAACTTTATTTTTTTTGTTAGGATTTAAAGGAGAAGGCTGTTGTTCAGTATTTGTTATTGTTGACAAATGTCCTGAAAAGCCAAACTAACAATGTGTCTGTGGATACTTTAGAGTTCTCTACAGTCTGTGAGAGAGTCCAGGAAGAGATTTACAAGTGCTGAACTAATTCTGTCATGAGCATAAATTCTGTTTTTAGCTTCAAGTAAGTGTTTCACTTCCTTTAAAATTGATCATTTGTGCTAGACAAATCTTCCCTATTAATATTTCACGTTTTGAGTGTTTGCATGTGTGTTTGTAATGTATAATTTGGTATTGCATAGCTAAACTTACTGACATCACCAGGAAGAAAAATCATAATACAGCTGTCTGTTAATATGAGTTTCAGGAGCTTTAGATAACAGGCTGTATAAGTGATGTGTGATGTGTGATGTGTGATTAGGTTTTTTTTTCAAGTAATGAATAGAAACATATTGTAAGACTGAAATCAGCCTGTGTGGTCGGGTCTTTGAAACTCCAATAAATTCCTATTTTGTGCCAAATTTGCCCTTTGTTTTGCTGTGTTTTCAACACCCCTTGGTTACATCGACTACTATGAGTAAGCATGTAATTCAATGCATTTTTAAATTTTCTGTGAAGATTAAAGCTGGGCATACACTGTACAGAATACAGAAATAAATAAGGGGTGAAATACAAAGGGAAAATTGTGTAGAAATAAATAAATACATACATACATAAATATGCACATTTAAAAATAAATATAAAATAATCAATAAATAAATAATAATGCAAAATAACTAAATTAATTAATGAAAATAAACATATAAATTAAACGTGCTTCCTCGATAATCTGTGCCATCCTGTCTGCTGAAACGTGGCATATCTGGACTTGCAGGTGGTGAAGAAGACGTTGACAGTAGAGAATTGGCAGTAAGCTAGCTACGTTTTACTATATCTATTGTACATTGTTATCTTGATAGCTACTCTCTGATTACTGTAAAAAAAGAAGGCACTGATGTTGGGGAATCGGCTCGTGACTCTGCTTCAACTGTGCGAGAGCCTGTGGATGAATGATCCAACCCTGCACACTGCACGTCAAACGACGCCTGATGAAGCTGAAATTGGTCCAACTGTAAAATGAGTCATGTGGCTCAAAATTGTGACCAGAAACGGACTGAAATTTTACAGTTAATGCCCAGTTTAAAAGAACAGTGTGTAGGATCTGGTGACATCTAGTGGTGAGGTTGCAGATTGCAACCAACTTCTCCCGTGTACTAAATGTGATGGAGAACTATGGTTGCCTTCAGGTAACATATAAACTGTAATAGCCCTCTCTAGAGCCAGAGTTTGGTTTGTCCGTTCTGGGCTACTGTAGAAACATGGTGGACTCTGTGGAGAGGCCCTGCTCACTATGGAGATATAAACTTCTCATTGTAAGCTAATGAAAACGCAACAACTGTTATTATCAGGTGATTATACACTAATGAAAGCATAGTTGTGAATATTATATTCCATTTCTGCTAATACATCCCCCAAAATGTTCCTTTAAAAGAGTTTTCAACAGCAGGTGACGTCATGTCTCATTGAAACAATGCTGCTGTTTGCTGCTGAGCAGGTATTTTGGGTTCATCAGAGTTAGAAACTTGAGTAGAGTAGAGAAACAATTGTTGTGGAGAGTCATCAACTGTGAATATCATGTTCTGTTGTCAGTGCAGAACAATGCTTGTTCACTTCATTGGTTCCACTTCCTTCTTTCTCAGGTAGGACTACTTCCCTGTGCATTGTGGGTAAAATAGTTCCCTTCACTCCAGCTGAAAACATCAACATGTAATTGTGGAGTTTATTTTACTGTGCAATGAAGAGATGGATGATGCAGCATCTGAAAAGTCTTAACGTTGCTGTAATGGCCATTTGTAGGAAAAATCCAAATCCAAGTTAAATGAAAGGGCCACTGATGCACCATGGGTAATGTGGTTTATGAAGGAAAGAGTCTATTGGCCTTGCAAAATGTATGTGTTGCTGATGATTTCTTCATCCAAAAGTAAGGAAATGAAGCACAAAGAAAACATGGATGTTGCTGACTCTTTTTCTGTTAATGAAACATAAGCCCACCCAGGTGCATGCTGGTCCTGCCTACCTACATAACCATGGGTGTTACCCAATTCATAAACCAAATACTAATTATACCAAAAAAGTAAATATAGTAAGCAAGAAAATAGTTAAACTATAGAAATAACTATAAAAAATGAAATAGGTTTTTCCCAGCAGTTACCTCACCATCAGACAGCCCTTTACCTCTCCAGGGTTGGGGGTTGGATGACTCCAAAAATTGAGTTATTTGTGGTATTTTGCGCTTGTACCTCCATTTTACTTCTGAACTCAGTACTGTGTGATATATGTGCTCATGTTCCTCATTTTATCATAGGCTTACATGGGATTTAGATTTTTTTAATGAGGAAACAACCTCGTTTGTGAGGTTTGACAAGTGTTTTACTACACTAGTTGCCTAGGTTACTTATCTGTACTTTATTATGTAAAAGGAAAAATGAAGCAGTAAAAAAATTGCGTATAAGAATCATTGCAGCCTCAGGAGTGTTTGTAAAGTGTCACTAGAAGCCTGTCTGTAATCTGGCCGTACAGCAGTCTGTTGCACACGTAGGATCCAGACGTCGGGCCGCCGCACGTCTTCATAGTTTAAGTGTCAGTGAAAACACAAATCCAGCTGGGCGCCGCTTTAGCTCACCTGATAGAGTTAGGCGTCCACGTTACAGGGACCCGGGTACGAATCCCGGGTCCTTCTGCACCTCTCTACTCCAACTTTTCAGCACTGTCTCCGTGACTCTCATTAAAGACATTTGAAACTGAAAACAAATAATCTTAAAAAAAAGTAGTCCACAATCTTTATGTAATATGTAAATGCATTGAGTTGATAGGACGGAGGGTGCTTGTTTTGCTCTATCCACACAATGCCACAACCACTTCACACATATAAATTATCCTTTAACCTCTGTCCTGTGAGGGTGCTGGTGAATCATTTTAATCATGATTTAAATAATGTATTTTTTCTGAAGAAGAAAGAAAGAAAAAATATTTTCAAGATGACACTAAGATTTGGTAATGATTTATTTCAAGCAATCACTGTTCTTTCCTCTTAAAAATAGATAAGGATCAACCTCCTCTGCCTCATATATATTATTATCATTTTAATACCAGTTCTGCCACCAGATTTCCCTATCAGTTGGCTCTGAAGTGTTGCTCATTATAAATATATCCTGCTCTCTAATCTAATTGACCAGTGTTTTCATATTTATAGTGTCTTTAATAGCATTAAAAAGTTTTCCAGAAGCTCAATCCCCACATTACATCTCTCTGCAGATGTCATTTATGCCAGATAATTAAACTGGAGACTTGTTATGACATTCCTTTATCTATACTGGACTTTAGAGAAGACTTGATAGTTTGTGCATAGATTGTGGTCCCAGCTTGTAGAAACTTTGCTGGAGCAAAACAATACAGTGCTGTGGATGGGGATGGCAGAAAAAGACTACCCTCTAGTGGTCAAAGCTGAGAATAGCAATTTTGTCAGTCTTGGTCATTATAAAATCCCTCTTCTGTGTGTGTAATGTTAATAGTTGTGACTTCACCAAGGATGGTGACTAGTTTTCAAGTAACCTAACCCTGTCTTTTAAATGTGAATTGTGTGAGAATTTGTAAAATGTTCACCTTCGAAGATGATGTTTTTCGAGGCCGGGGATCGATCTGCTGATCTACTGGTTAAAGAGTGAACAGCTGTAACAGCTGAAATACAGCCACCCTATATAGAAAACACCTGTGAGATTCACAGGTCATTACTTTATTTTTGTCGTGTGTTGTATTCCATAGTGAAATACTGCATATTTAATCTAAATGACAGTACTACTGTAGAAGATCACAGTAACTGGAGATGTTCTATATAAAATCCTAGTAACCCCCGATGTACCCTAACCCTGTTTCCTGTTTTATTTAGAAATTCACTGTTGTCTGGTTTTACTTCCTGCCTTTGTTAGTTTCCCTCCTTCATTCACATCACCTGCATACATCAAAGGATTAACCCGGCAGGCATCATTTAACTACCTGAGCAGCGAGGGGGGTTGAATCAGGAAAAAGACAAGTGTAAGTAAAATGTTTTATTACTAGTGGTGATTTACCTTAGCTTGTAAAAGCCTGATATTGAGTTTAAAGGATTAACCCGAGCATGCT